>JAHWXV010127616.1:0-12174 GCA_024586415.1 Phrixothrix hirtus | reverse complement strand
AAATAACAAAGGAATGATAATCTATGAGTTTGAGTTTACTAGCACGATACTAAGCTCAAGTGTCTAGCGTGGGATAAAACTAACTAAAATGATAACTAAGATTTGATTCCAAGTTAACTGGGTACGATAACGAGGATCAAGTGTCGAGTGTAGAATAGAACTTACTAAAATGATAACTAGGATTGATTATAAGTTAACTGGGCACAATAACAGGATTAAGTGTCTAGTGTAGAATAAAACTAATTAAAATGATAGCTAGGTTTGATTCCAAGTTAACTGAGCACGATAACGAGGATCAAGTGTCTAGTGTATGTTACAAAAATGTTTAAAAACGGAGTAAATTGTCAATAAAAATAAACGCAGCTGGCGGCACGTGAAGGTTGTTGACGGGTGAGACGGCGCTGGTCGTCTGAGCAGGCTGGTGGCTCGTAGCGGGCTGACGGAGCGTGACGGCGGACAGCGGGAAGCTGCTCGGCAACGAGACGTTCGTGAGGGCGCTTTACTGATGCCATAGGCTCAGCTCTCCGTACTATCGGATACTTGGTCTCAATCTGCCTACTCCAAGCACCGAATAGTTTCCCAATCACTAGTTACTTGGTCTCACTCTGCCTACTCCAAGCACCTAGTAGTCACACCAACTACTGAATACTTCCTGGTTTTGGTGCTCTTTTTATACTCCTCGCCAGGAGAAAGTAGCGACATGCTGGTCTGTCATTGGTAATTTAGAAATACCAATGTAAATTTGTCTACATATGCAATATTCCTCCCCGCTTAAGAGCATTCGCCGGTTTCGGTTGTTATTCCCTTGGGGCATGATTATGCAGGATGCGCCTTGCGTGTCTCCGGGGTCGTCTTGCACTGCTTCCTCTTCTGCTGGTTTCCTTCTCTTCGCTGGAAGGATGCGTAGATCGTTAGAATGAACTTTGGTTGGATCGCCGTTGGGACGCTGGATCCAGTACACATTCGGTCCGGCTTCTTCTATGACGGTCCTGGGATCTTCCCATCGTGGTGAGAAGGGTCCGTTTGGTTGGAACACCCTCTCTCTGACCTGATCTCCAGACATGAATCGTACTGGAGGAGATTCTGGAATCGCATACCTTGACCTATATCGATTTTGGTTTCGGTGTGCTACTTGAATCCGGTCTTCCAGGTTCTGTATCCGCGGTCTGTTGTCCGCCGTGCCTTCCCTGACTTTCCACTCCCCTGGCCTTGCGATTTCGTATCCGAACAGAGCCTGGCTCGGCGTTAGTCCTGTGGCTGCGTTGGCCCTCCCTCTTAGATTGTATAATGCTTCTTGAAGGGGCCGATGCCAATCTGGTGCCTGCGGGTCATTTTTCAGACGAAGGCGGATTATTATTCTTATTTCCTGTTTCTTCTTTCCACTGGGTTTGCTTGGGGATGGAATATGGGGGTAATCCAATTTAGGCATCCCCATTTTGTCATGGCGCTGTTCCAGGCAATGGAAATGAATTGGGATCCATTGTCGGAGATTATGGCCCTCGGGTATCCAAATCTCTGGAAAACTTGTTTTTCCAGTGGTTCAAGGATGTCGTTGGTCTCCGTTCGTTCCATCGGGAAAACCTCAGTCCATCTACTAAATAGATCGGTGACCACCAAGATAAACCTATGTCCCCGTGCTGTGGTTGGATATGGTCCCATGAGGTCTACCGATACTTCTTCCCACGGTTTCGTTGGTTGATGTAGTCTGAGTGGGGCTGTTTCGTGTCTTGATTTTGGTTTAATGGCTGTGCAAATTCTGCATGCTCTGACATAATTTTGCACATTCTGCGTCTGATTGGGCCAGTAGTAGTGTTTCCTTATTGCTCTGTCCGTCTCTTCCGCTCCTGGGTGGCCTGATCCTGGGATGTCGTGATAATTGTGTATTACCTGTAGTTGGACGTTGAGTGGCACTAGGAGACGGTTTCCTTGTTCCGCTTTTCTCCAAACGCATCCATCTTCCACGTGGTACTCGGTGAGAATTTTGTGATGCCTTGGTGTGGTCGGGCCATTTTGGTTTATCTCTTCCCATATTCTGATAAGATTTTGGGCATGTGGGTTCTTCTTTTGTTCCGTTTT
Source organism: Phrixothrix hirtus (assembly GCA_024586415.1). Taxonomy (NCBI): domain Eukaryota; kingdom Metazoa; phylum Arthropoda; class Insecta; order Coleoptera; family Phengodidae; genus Phrixothrix; species Phrixothrix hirtus. The sequence continues at coordinate 10,098 of JAHWXV010127616.1, read as the reverse complement.
TACCGTTGTGGTCAATTTGGCCAGCTCGATGTTTAATATTTCCGGCATCATTGCCCTGTCCATATAGGGAATGTTTTCGTTGGTTTCTGCGCCTTTTGGTTGGCGCGATAAGTGATCTGGTAGTTCATTGGTACTTCCTGGGTAGTGTTGTACCTGGAAGTTGAACTCCTGAAGGAGGATTGCCCATCTAGTTAGTTTCAACTGCGTGTTTTTCATTCTGTCTAACCAGGTGAGGCCGCCGCTGTCGGTCCTTAAGGTGAAAGGGCGGTCTTCTAGATACGGACGGTACTTCTTTATTGCCCATATCACTGCCAAACATTCTAGTTCGTTTACGTGATAGTTGGTTTGAGCTTGGGAAAGTTTCGCGCTGACGTAACTGATGATGCGTCTTTTGCCTTCTTCCACTTGGTACAGTACGGTCGCTAGTCCCAGTCCGCTGGCGTTTGTTTGCAGCGTGTAAGGCTTTCCTGGGTCAGGCCTGCTTAATTTAAGTGGCTTTGTTAGCTCCTCCTTTATATTTTGGAAGACTTTTTCCGCTTGGGGGGGTCCATCTGAATTTTTTGTTGCCTTTCAAGACGTCGTTAATTGGTGCTAGTATTCCTGCGCACGGTGGTAGATATTCCCGTAGCCAGTTGCACAGCCCCAGAAAACTTCGTGTTTGTTGGTGTTTCCGCCGCTTTGAGCACTTCTACTTGGTCTTCCTGAGGGTTGTTGCCCTCCCCTGAGATTTGGTGTCCCAAGTAAGTAATTGTTGACTTACCAAATTGGCACTTCTCCAACCCTATGTGGAGGTGGTTCTGCGTCAGCCTTTCGAAGACCAGCCGTAGGTGTTCTAGGTGGTCCTGCTAATTGTCGGAATAGATGACGATGTCGTCGAGGTACACTAGGTCGAACTTGTGGACGTAGCCTGGGAGGACATCTTGTGTCATCATCCTTTGAAACGTGGCTGGAGCGTTCTTAAGCCCGAAGGGCAGGACCTTAAGCTGATAGCATGTCCCATCTGGTGTGCTGAATGCTATGAGTTTCTTCGCGTTTTCTTCCATCGGGACTTACCAGTATCCCGATTTTAGGTTTAGGGATGAGAACACTTTTGCCGTTCCTAGGTCCTTAAGAGTAACCTGTATAATAGGTAAAGTTGTTTTGGTCCTTCGTCATTGAATTTAGACGTCTATAGTCTAGGCAGAATAGAGTCTGTCCGTTTTTCTTCTTGACGAGAACTACCCTGGAACAGTAGTTGGAGGTACTTAGCTCTATTATCCTATCCGCTAGCATGGCTTGCATTTCTTTTTCCAGTATTTGTTTGTTTTCTGGCGAGTATCTTCCTAGAGCCAGTTTAAAGGGAGAGGCGTTGTTGGACAGCTTTATGTTGTGTTTTGTTGTTGTAGTTGTCGATGGTCTCCCTTTTTGAATCATCAGGTGCCAGAAATCTCCCAGAAGTTTCTTAAAAGGATCTTCGAATTCCTTGGGGAAGTCATGTTTCACTTCCTCGATTTCGTTTTGTTCCGTGGTGGTGCTGCTGATTCTCTTTTCCAGTATACAGTGGTCCTGTTCTTTTTCCCGAAGTGGATACACCCGCGCTCGTAATCCATGATCTCGTGATGACTTATCAACCACTGGTGACCTAGTATCACCAAAGCACTTAAGGGGGGTGTCACATAAAATGTGTCTTCGAGAGACGTGTTGCCCACTGTGAATGGCAATTTTGCTCTACCTAGTATTTGTATTTGCTGCTGTGGATAGCCGAGCTTTGATTTTCCGGGTTCCGCTGTGTATTTGTTTGTGTAGTTCGCCTGGATCAGGTTGTGTGTTGCACCTGTGTCCAGTTGTGCGTTAATCCACTTCCCGTTTGAAGCAGATTGATGTGAGAGGCTTGGTTTACTGCTCTGCTGGCCGAGACGTTTGGACTTCGACGGTCTCGGCCGCCTGATCGTTTCCCAGCGGTTTGTTCCTGTTTCCCCTGGTGGAACAGTCCCGGTGATAATGTTTCCCCGGGTAGTAACTGCATTGAGGGAATCCTGCTTTCTTGGGTGCTCCGGCGGATTTCGTGTCCCGCTCGATCTGTTCCGCGGCGTCTATGAACTTCGTTAGTGATTTGAAGTTCTCTTTCCTCAGATGGACTCGGATGTGCCCGTGGAGCATATTTATCATGGTTGGTATGTCTTCCAGTAGATTTATCTTCAGGCGCTTCGCTTGCTTGACTTTGATTCGTAGAAACTGCCGTACTGTTTCTTTGTCCTGCTGATAATTTCCATAGTACTGTGCGCGAATCTTGGTTAGGGTTTCAGGACTACAGAATGTGTCGAGGAACGATTGTCTAAATTCCTCGTCTTCATGTTTGGTCGTGTATTCACCTTCTTCTATAGATACCCACTAAGTTGGGCGCCAATTGCTACAAGGGGGTTACCCCTTGAACTACACACGAGCGCTATGCGGCCACGTCCCCTCTGCCTCGTTCTTGCAGGTCTCTGGATGACTTGATGGCTACAGCCAGCTAATTCTTTATAAGAGGTGAGCTGAACTGTAGTTTACGCGCACTCTTTATGCTGATTACGTACACTCTTATACTAATGTGTCTAAAACATATCTGACTTTAATGTTTGATTCTTACGCTAACTAGCACGATACTAAGCTCAAGTGTCTAGTGTAAATAACAAAGGAATCATAATCTATGAGTTTGAGTTTACTAGCACAATACTAAGCTCAAGTGTCTAGCGTGAGATAAAACTAACTAAAATGATAACTAAGGTTTGATTCCAAGTTAACTGGGCACGATACGAGGATCAAGTGTCGAGTGTAGAATAAAACTATTTAAAATGATAACTAGGTTTGATTTCAAGTTAACTGGACACGATAACGAGGATCAAGTCTCTAGTGTATGTTACAAATATGTTTAAAAACGGAATAAATTGTCAATAAAAATAAACGCGTACTTACTGCGTCGGGGCGCCGGACGTCAGGACGCTGGGTAGCGGCGGCAGGTCGTTCACGGCGGGCGCGGTACGGGCCGACTGGGCGGCTGATCGTCGCAGCAGGCTGGCGGCGCGTGAAAGTTCTTGACGGTCGAGACGGCGTTAGTCGTCTCAGCAGGCTGGTGGCTCGTAGCGGGCTGGCAGAGCGTGACGGCGGACACCGGAAAGCGCCTCGGTGACGAGACGTTCATGAGGGCGCTTTACTGATGCCATAGGCTCAGCTCTCCGTACTATCGGATACTTGGTCTCAATCTGCCTACTCCAAGCACCGAATAGTTTCCCAACTACTAGTTACTTGGTCTCAATCTGCCTACTCCAAGCAGTCACAGTAGTCACACCAACTACTGAATGCTTCCTGGTTTTGGTGCCCTTTTTATACTCCTTAGCAGAAGAAAGTGGCGAAATGCTGGTCTGTCATTGGTAATTTAGAAATACCAACGGAAATTGGTCTTTCGAATTGTCATATGTTTTACATATGCAATAATTTTATTACATTTCCAATCGGTCCGGGTTAATTCAAGTCGCCATCAATGTTACAAAAGTATCTCAAGTTATCATGCACTGGACACACGCTGATTATGTGACGTTCTGTAATGACATTGTTACACCTATCGCAAATTGATGGATTGGTGCGACTGAGACGGTAGTCATGAGTGAGGTAAGTGTGTCTCTTTCCGACCCGATGTATCGTTCTTAGATCAATTTTTTTTAAGTTTGCTAGGTGGTTCTGAACTAGGTTCCATTCATTCTGCCATATGTTTAGCACTTTACGTCTAAGAGCTATGTTTATGTCTAGGCTATCTGCTGAATAGCGTGCTGTTCTGTCCGCTAGCGTATTTCCTTGAATTCTTACGTGATTGGGTATCCAAAGAAATGAAATAATATTTCCAAGATCATAAAGACTTTATGTGCTAGCCAGTATCATTTGTAAGATGGGATCAGATGTTGTATGGTTCGACATGTCTATAGTACGTTAACTGAATCGCTTGCAATATCAAAATTAGAATGCGAACGGTCTGTCTCTCAATAGTGCAGAGCCTGCAATATGGCGTAAGATTCTACAGTATAAATTGACGAGATAATAGGCAAAGGCCAATGGTAAGATATATTGTCCACCACAAAAGCTGCTCCAGTACCAATTCTAGTTTTGGACCCATCTGTGTAAATTATCCTTGCCATTACAAATTTGCTCGGTATTTGTAAGAACTTTGTTTTAAGTACCACCTGGTGAGATCTCCGATTTAATAAGAGCCGTTAACTCTGTATTAACAAGTGGTTTTGGAATTGTCCATGGTGGGATCTCGCATTCCTTTAGGGGAATAGGCTCTGGAAAATCAAAGACAATGACATTTAACAATTCTTTCACGAAAACACAGACAGGTTTAGACAAAATACAATAGCGGTTAATACTGCATTCATTGCCGAACAAGATTTGGAAGTTCTCATGATGTGCGATTGATTTGACTTTACTCGACTAGAGCAAAATATTCCCCTGCCGACGTATATGTAGAAGTACGAGACCTGACTAAGAACACAACCTATAGGTCGACGTTGATGGAAATGCTCCCAGAACATATCTTATCACCTGATAGTGTATTGGGTCAAGACTACGAAGTGTAGTCCGTGCACTGACGCATGTACGATACAACCGTATTCGATCTTCGAGAGGATAATCGATTGAGACACTTTAAAGATTGTTCTCTATAGTTCTAGTGAAGGATAGAGTGAAACTGGACCTTACTTTAAACTTACGGTTTTTGAGAAACGAAGCAATAAATTGCGATAGTTTTCCTCGGATTCCCCAGTCATACAATTTCTTTAAGATGTTATGTCGTCAGGTTAGGTCGGACGCCTTCTCTGTCAAAAAAAACACCGAGTGTTCGTTCCTATTAAAGGGAGTTATAATCGCATTTTCAAGGTTGATAAGGTGGTGAACCGTCGATCTGAACTTCCTAAAACCCACCTGGTGTTCTGATATTAGATTCCTAGATTCCAATAACCATATGAGGCGGTTATTGATCATGCGTTAAAGTGTTTTTCCGATAACATGAGGTTAAACTTATTGGCCTGATATTATCTGGTATTGACGAGTCTTTGCTTGCTTGAGGAATTGGAACGACAACTGCTTTCTTCCACTTCTCTGGAGCTTTCATTCCAAAGTGTATTGAAGACTGCAAGTGGATAAACTTTATATTCAGGTGTTAGGTGCTTGAGCATTTCATTCCAGACATGTCGGGTCCAGGAGATTAAGCTTTCGCTTGAGCAGTAGCGAGATCAATTTCCTGGAGAGTAAACGCCAAATTGTATTCAATATTATCACTGATGTTGAAGTTCAGTCCAGTCTCTCTATCTGCCTTTAAAGTGAGGAACTCTGGGTCGTAGTTATCTGAACTGCTGGTATTCTGAAAGTGATCAGTTATGATTTCTGAAATAGTGAGGGTATCACATGTTCATATTTCATCATTCATTCTAAGACATGTTATGTCTGTTAGACAACCTCGCCCAGAGATGCGTTTTACCTTCAACCAGCATTCTTGCATTGTACTGTTAGATGAAATGCCTGACACATATTCCTGCCATTATCTACATTTACCTTCAAGAATTTCTCGACGAGCTATTGCTCTACACTTCTTAAATTGCACCAGGCTATTGTATGTGGGGTGCCTGTTATAACGATTAAATGCCTGTTTTTGTCATGAATTAGATTCCCGCTTCTTTCATTCCACCAGGGAACATCTGGGTAGTATATATGAATCGATGCTTTTGCTGCATCAAATAGATTCCTTGTGCTGTTTGTGACATCTGTTTTATGATCATTTAATATCTCCGGAACATCAAGAAAAGATTTAAAGATTGTGCAATTGGCCTTTTTCATCAACCACCTTGGAGGAAAAGCCTGTTCGACATGTGGAGGGTTAGTACTAATCACTATAGGGAAATGATCACTACCATTTAGATCGTCTAAGGGTCTCCAGGTATAGCGATTTGAAAGTGTTGATGACATTATTATGAGGTCAATTCTAGAGTAATCGTTTGAGCGGGAATTAGAAAATGTAGGTGAACCATCATTCATTAGAATAAGGTGCGGATCTTCGCGAAGGTCTACAATAATCTTTCTTCTCCCGTCTGTGTGATCAGAATTCCAGAGAACACTGTGGGCGTTAACAATGCCAAGGTATATAAAAGGGGTGGGAAGCTGTCTTAAAATATTCTAAATGTCTTACAGCTCCCATCCTGCCTCCGGTAGATAAATGTTGCAGAGGGTAACCCTTATTGGAGCCAATATTCGAAAAGCTTTGACTTGTAGGTCAGTATCGACATTTATTTGCTTAAAATTAATGTTGTTTCTGACTAAGTAAGCTACTCCACCGTTTACTCTACGTTGAAGAATAGCATCGTTCCTAGCAATCTTGTAATTTTTAAAAGCATATGGTTGGCCACGTTTGAAACGAGTTTCCTGTAGACAAGTAACTATCGGATTAAATTCCGATAATAGCAGTTTCAACTCACAGTAGTAATAGATAATTCCATTGATATTCCACTGAATTATAGAATCCATTGGAATAAGATTTTATTAAAAATATTGTTTTATGCAGTAACAATGGCAGTGAAGCCGACACCGATCAGACGCAAAACCTTCAGCTTTGCAACGAAAACTATTAATTAATTAATTATTATCTAATGATATTGAGAATAAAGGGCGGCTTATAGAATGATACAGAAACAATATTGCACTCTCCGTATTAAAAGATCTTGATCAATTTAAAGAACGTGATAATGGTTGAGGATTAAGCAAAATAGGCTCGTTCACGATAAACATTAACTGTTGGGAAAAATCTGTTTAATAAAATGAACACAGGTGGCAGATCGTTCATTGATTTACCGCTGTCAATTAAGGCGAAGAAGGTCTGCGTAAATGTTAAAAAACAAGACGTCTATTGTTTTGCAAACCCTTACCCGTATTTCTCGACCGTTCTAAATTTTCTCGAAATTGCGTTTCCACTTCAATTTAATTCAAATCAGCTTAAAAGTTTCCAATTCTAAATACGAAAATCTCAATCAACGTTTACGACTTTAACTTGATAAATAGCGTGTAGAAAGTGGTTCTTCTGTTTCTAGTAGACGAGCATCAAATTAATCGCATAAATTTGCTTCAAATTGACGAGGAATACGTAAATACTGATAACACTTTTAATTGTAAAAAACGATGCGGCGGAGAAGGATGAATCAGACTTGAATGAGATGGGTGACGATAGTAACGAGGAGCATTTAAATACATATTGGACACTAAAAAAACATTAAGTGTAGAATAAGTCCCTTTCGAGATTGTTTCGCACGCAAATAACAAAATGCGAAGGTGAATCTTTATTTATGATCGATGTCTTTGTTATTTTACGAGTCAAGGTAAACCTAATAAGCACATTATTGATTGCGCGGCCTACGTACAATCATCAAAGTCGTTTTACCTAAGAGCAAAAAATTTATGGAATTAAAAACTTCCAGCATAACAAGTTTACATCGTTTGCTATTTATGCAGATTTTGAGTGTATAATTAAAACATCGACAAATAAGGCATAGCCAGAGGGGTAGGAGGAGAGGAGAGGGACCGCTGCCAAGAAAGATCATGTTTGTAGTTCCGGATATTATTTGCATTCCAGACTTAACAAATCGCTTTCGCACTATAAGCAATATCATAAACACGGCTCGTCAGGATGGTTCGCAAAAGAGTTTGTCTCGATTGCCGAAAATCTCGAATCATATTTCAATGAAAGATGGGTAACGCCCATGAGTACTTTAACCGCCAAGCAACAATTTGAATTTCATAATGCCGTAGTTGTCATATTTACGAGAAATCTTTCGAATCGACTAGCAGCAGCGGCGGAGAACCAAAGGTAGCTGATAATTGCCACTTGACGGGTAAGTTTCATAAGAATTCGCATTTAATCTTTATTTTTGTACGTAAACAGGCCATATGTAATCATACAAGTGTACAATTTTGGTTGCTTTACGTGCTAGTTAACCGCATCGCCCCTTCATTTAGATCATTAACAGTGAAATCAAATGAAATTTTTATCTGCACTTTGGTCTTAAATGAATTGTTTGTAATTTATACGTTGTCTTAAGTACATTTCAACAAAGACTCATCGCCGCCACCGTCTCCTTGTGCAGATTTTATTCAAACGAAAGCTTATAATATCTTTGAAATATATGCTACGGTAAAATTAAATCACAAACTCATAACTAAAAGAAATGCCATACTCTATCAAAGAATTTATTTAAGTGAAGTGTTCTTAAGGTATATAATACCCTTAAAATAAACATTTGGCTAAGACTACCATTATTAAATTACATACGATTTCCGATAGCTCATATTTACAACTAAAAAAATGCCATAATCATGTAACAATTTATATAAACAAAGTGCTCTTATGCTATATAATTTCTTTAATATAATGTTAACAAAATACTGGCATTTATAACTAAGGTAAACAAAAAATAGGAATATTTGGATGCGGGTGCTTAGTAATACTTTAAATCACGCCATATTCAAATTGATGCCGAAAATTGAAGATTAATTATTGTTATAGATAAAAGTATTTTTTATAAATTAGAATATCCTTCAAAGTTGCTGGCTCTGACTGATATAGTGATTAGCATCTTTACCTCTACGAAGTCGGTAAATTTTTCAGTACAGAAAAATTTAAAAAACATGCTTTCTTCTCAGATAAGGAAATAAAATCGTAGGTCCCGTGTCAATGTGATGTTTGGCGTGTTAAAAATCCCTACAGGCGGTGGAACTCCTCCAGATTCGGCAAAATTTTTATAGGCATGACGAAATAACTATATAACAGTCCTAGTCTAAGAGGGCCAGGGAAAATTCCGCAACCCAAATATTTAGCCACAAAAACAAACAAACAAACATCTTTCGAAGCCGAAGTATACTAGCGTTAAAACTGTTATACTCAAATTCATTGTGGCGGAGATAGAAGGATTTTACTAATTTACAATAACTAAGTAATGACAGACTACAATTTGTCTATAGTATAATGTGTAAAATGTAATAATAGTTTTAATCATATACACCAAAATGTATGTATATAATAGTAAAGTCCAATAACTTTAAATATATGTAACTATTGCAACTGGTTCATCTTGGACTCATTTGGCAAGTCTAAACCCGCGTTTTTCTCTGTTACATTCGCGCGCGCGACATCTTACGAACCGCCGCCCTTCCGGACCAACTGGAAATTTTTGTGATGGTTCCCGCAATCATCTAGCCTGCGACTATAATCCTAACCCTTTCTCTTGCATACACACACACAAACACATTACTCTAATCATACAATCGCCTCCCAACACTCACCGCTATAATTATAACCATTTATTATGACAATACAGCAATTCCCATTATGCATAGATAAATACAAATACACGCAAAGACACACGCACGCACGCGCGCACCCACCCACACGCACACATACATACACACACACACACACACACACACACGCACACAAACAAACATATTACTTTAATTACACAACCGTCACCCAACACCGCCCAACTATTCACAGCTATAATTAAAACCCTTTTCGCTATAATTTTAAATTACCCTAATCATGCAACCGTTCTCCAACACCACCCACCACCTATCGCCAAAATTACAATGCTTTCCGCTATAATTATAAAATCCTTCCGCTGATCACGCGAAACCGCGACCCTAATTACCACTATTAAAACTCATTCGCGTTAATTACTACTCTCATTACTCTAGTCCACGCAATTACAATACCCATTACTCTAATTACGGCAGTCTAAACCCCACAGAACATTTAAATAAGTAGAACCAGTGTATTAGGGTAAAACTGAAGCCTAACTGCTGTCCAATTGCTGTCTACTGCAGAATCAAACGTCAGTTCGGTATAAGCAGCGCACAGAGAGGTATTGTGCTCTAAAACGTGGCCATAAATCAAAATTCTAAAAATGCACCCCCGCTCTTTAACTTGCGAGCAAAGACAGGTAGATAAGCGGCCAATCGCATAAAAAGGTTGCTACCTGCCCCCGCGACCCTCCGCCGATATAATAGCAGTCGGAACTCAGCGCTTGTTAATAACATACGTTTCTGTTT
>JAHWXV010127591.1:0-16575 GCA_024586415.1 Phrixothrix hirtus | reverse complement strand
AGTGGTAGAGCATTGGCGCGTAAAGCCAAGGGTCCTGGGTTCAAACCCCAGTCAGGGAATGAATTTTTCTAAAATATTTTTAAATAACTAAAATATACAGGAATCTTTATATATTTATATATATATATATATATAATAACCACTGCTTTTCCAAATAATGATTGCTTCGTAAGTGTGAGTGGTACTGATAGGTTAATATCAGAATGCATACTCGTGATTATCCACTATCGAAACACTAACAGGCAGTACTATTTGAGAGATATTGACAATTCGAGATTAAAAGAAATATATGCAAAACATAACAAAGTATATTAATAAGCAATTGAGTTTACACAGTTTATACGGCAAGCTGTCCCTTGTTATGTGACGAGAGAAGCAGATGATAATTATTACATATATTTGAGTTCAAAAATAAATAGTTATTGTTATTGCACTATCATTCATAAAATCCTAACATCCTAACTAACAAGTCCTAACACAAACAAAATGCTTATGTACAATTAATTCTAGAGTACTTACATGCAACTACACTCACTAATTACACTTTGGTTTATTTACACTTATGAATTCGTTTAACACTGTACTGCGGTTCGGTAAGGCAGGATATGGGAATCCTGTAGATGCGAAGCGACGGAGCGCATGACTTCTTGTAGCGTAACAGGCTAGCGACGGACTGCCTCACTTTCTTTAATTGGCATTAGAGCACCAGGACCTTCAGGCCCCCTAATCTCCGTCGATGTGTTCCGTGATTTAGAGTTTTGTTAATTTTTCAGCGCCCTCCTTTGGGCGTGTCTCTTTAAAGCTCAGCGCTGAACACCGCCACGATGTCCGGAAGCCGGGCCAGAATCAAAGTGACGCCTTCTAATGCTATCATGACAGCTCTTGTTAGGTTCGGCAGTTATTGCCATGGCTGTGGATATGTAGGGGTTGGTGTTGTTGGTGGTGTTGTTTTTTCTGCAGGAGAGCCTCTAACGGTTTCTACATAAGAGCATGGTTTTGTGGCTGATCTTCTTGCTATCAGCACTTTTTGAGTGGGGAATTTCGGACATCCCCGGTAGTTGGCGGTGTGTTCACCATCGCAGTTCGTGCAAGTCGCGGATGTTTCGCCCACTTTGGTGCAATCAATGGTGTGATGCACCCCTGCGCACTTCACACACTTTGCTTCTGATTTATAGCACCGCTGGGAGTTCCCGAATTTCTGGCAGCGGTGGCATCGAATAATATCCCGTCTGCCGTGCCTTAGAATCTCTATTTTAACCCGGAGGTACAATACTTCCTCCAGGTTGAAAATTTCCTTTCCAAAAGGATTTTTCTGAAATTCTACTAGGTTCAGTGGGAGTGTCTTGTTTCTCCCACTTCGCATTCGCTTTACACTGTGAACAGGAAAGCCTTTAGTGGTTACGTCTCCCATTAGTTCATTGTCCCGTATGGATTCTGATAGCCCTCTTATTACTACCCTTAAGGGCTTGTCCTTTGGCAGTAGGTATTTAATATGGCAGCTGCATGCCATCCAGTATCTTCTTCAGTTTTTGGGATAATTTTGATACCCATGGCGATGTTGGTGACTGCTATGGGCTTTATGCCTTCTTGTGCTAGTCTTCTCCATTTTTCTTTGGTTCTGAGCACTATGGGTGGTAGACTCTTAACCATCCTCATAGTGTTCGTTGTTTTGACTGGGTGTTCGTTTTCGTTTTCATTTTCAGGCTCCACGTCGGACAGGGCCTCAAATCTGTTTCTTGTTGGTATTTTTGTGGAAGGGTCGACTTGGGTTCTTCCAAATGGCGTTTTCCGTTTTCTATTTACTTAAGTAAATTCCTCGTCTTCTGACGAGTAGTCCATTGACTACAGCATCTTCTTTACGACTGTGTCTACAGCTTCGCAAGAGGCTGAGGGTGCATGATTTGGTACTATCGGTGTTTTGACATCGTCGGTGAGGCGTCTGGGATTTGCACCAATTTTTGACGCTTTTTGTTTTTCTGCAGCGATTGTCTCGGCCACGGGTAATCTGACTGCTTCCAGTTCTTTTAACTATTCTTGAATTTTCACAGTTGTCTTCTCGTACTCTTCGTAATTCATGGATTCTTTGACTTTGAAATGCGGTTTGAATTTTTTGTACTATACCCGGCCTACCGTTACATATGGAAAAGGGGCCTAAGGTATAGTAAAATGTAAATCTTGGAGCTGCTATCAAGCACTTGTGTATACAACGAGTTGTTGCACGCGACTTAACTCAACCTCGACTGACTGCCTCGTTTTCTTATCTCCCTAATTGTCGTGGCGTTATGGGCAGAGCCCATTATAAACTGACATCGGTGCATCGTCTCGGATTTGGTCGAGACCGAGACTCCCTGGACGGCGTCTGTTATCGGAAGATCTTCCTCCCCAGCTCTCTTATGATAGAATCAGGGTGCTGCCTTAAGCGATCTATCATAAGCTCTCTCCTTTTGTAGTCCTCTCCTAGAGGTCAAAGACCTTCAAGTCTTTTCATTTCAGATGTACCTGTAGGCTCCGGAAATGAGCCGCGCCATTTTATTCTGGGCCGTCAAAATCTTCTTCCTGGCGTTCGGGGAGTCTTAATACCAGATTTCTCCCTATGCGAGAATTGAGATTAGGATCACCTCAGAGATTCTTTTCTTTTGGTTGATAGGCATTTAGCTGTGCTTACCGATGATGCTTTAAAGTCTATGTGCGGCACGGGCTGCTAGGCCTTTCGTTCTTTCAGTATGTGGGTGGAACTTAAGATGCCTGTCTATTGTAATTCGTAGGTACGTCGTAAGGTTCTTAGGCTTGTGCGCCTGGTCGAAGCCCCTAATCATTGGTTTCTTCCTTTTCCTAGACGGGTGTAGAATCTCTGTTTTTCCGGCGTTGATCTTGACTCTCTATTTTGTGAAGTAAGTTTCCAGGGTGGTGAGTCCTTTTTCTATTCTTGACTTGCATGTCCGATAGTTTTGTGCCTCCGCCACTAGCGCCGTATCGTCGGCGTACTGGAAGGTCCTCGTTCCTTTCAGGTCTAGCATTATGGGGATGTCTGAGACAAATATGTTGAATAATGTTGGGGAAACCCGGGACTTCTGGGGAAGGGCTTGCTTTGCCGTCCTAGTTGTCAAGTGTTTCTTACCGGAGGCCACCTTAAAAGTTCTTTCTTCGAGAAATGATTGGATCATACGAGGGATGTTGAATAGGAAATTGGCCTTTACCATTTCGTAAATTAAAGCTTGTTTCCAAATTTTGTCATAAGCCTTCTCTACGTCGAGAAAGGCTACATATACATGGAATCTCTTGTCTTTGACTTTGTTTATTGCTTGAATTAGATTAGCCGCTTGGTAGACAGCGGATAGCTTCGATCTAAATCCAAACTGCTCAGGAAGGATTATACCTTTATTTACCAATACTTTTTGGATATCGCTGTTGAGAAAGCTCTCTGCCAATTTCGCAAATCCACAAAGCAAGCTGATCGGTCTGTTGTTTTGCGGCAGACTAGGATCCTTATCTTTTTTAGATATCATTATAATTCTTGCAGACTTACACGCTCTGGAAAAGTAGCCGAATCTTAAACAGGCGTCGATAATCTTTGTAATTTCAACGATGGGGTTGCAACTTACGGTTTTCATGATTTTATTCTGGATACCATCCGTTCCAGGTGATTTTCTCGGCTTTATCGCTTTTAGTCTGGCTTTGACTGTATCTTCATCGATTAAAAGTGAAATTAGGATTCCCGCTTATTTTACCTTGTTAAAGGTGTCTTCGATTTCCCGCGAAATGCTGTGTGGTGCTTGCATTTGGATATTAAATTGCTGCTCAAGGTGGTCCGCTAAGGCGTCAGCTTTACCTTGGTGTTCCATTATCGTGATTTTTTTTCACAGTATGGAGTGATTTGGGGCACTATCCCTGCGCAACGCTCATATAAGTCTCAATTTACTGCTAAGGTCGTCTTGACAGCGGTTGATAGTGTTGCACCAGTCTTCCCCTCTTCTTTTAGCGAGAACCTCGTCCACTCTTTTCTAGAGCTTTTTGTATTTGGCTCTGTCCTGCGGGTGTTTTGTCCTTAACCAGGTCCTTAGGGCGCAGCTCTTGCTCTTTATTAAGATTTTGTCGTTGAAGTAAACTCCCCATTTGTTTTCTTGCGAGTTATTCTTGGGTTTTTTGTTCTTTTCCATGGTTTTTAGTATGGTATCTGTAAGTCTTTGTATTGCATTGTCTACTTTTTGAGGGGTGGAAAGATCTTGCGTGAATGGATATCCAGTGGGTTCATAGGAAATTCGGATCCAGTTGTGCGTGTGTTCTGGTGGGTGCCCGTATGGATTCGTCCTTTCACACAGTCCGAGTAGGACTGGGAAGTGGTCGGAATTGAGTTGACAGAGCGTTTGTGCGCCGTGCCTAATGTTTACTTGTTTCACAATGTAGAGGTCAATTACATCGCCTCTTTTTCCATTGCAAGATTGGTGGTTGCGGCGGACGGAGCTTGTATGTGCCAATCCAGGATTGACCTTATGATACGGGCTATTTTGGCACTGCTGCAACTGTTTGCATTAAAATTCCCTGTAATTACTGAGGGGCCTTGAGACTGGAGTATGTTCTGGTAATCCATATCAGTGGTTATGGAATTCACTGGTCTGTAGCATGCTTCGAAGGTAATCACTTGATTTGACACTCTAGCCTTGACCAAGACGCTTTCTATAAAAGTGGGAGAATTTTCTATCTGTTCTGCGCAAATATAGGATCTGAAGGCGATGGTAACGCCTCCTCCACTTGCGCCTCTTCTGTCTTTTCTGTATATCGTAAATCCGGGTAAGGAGAATGATTGATTTTCCTTCAAATGTGTTTCCGTTAGTAGCAGGATCGTGACCTCATTTTCATTCAGGAAGTGTCTAAGTTTGGGATTTTCCCGAGCACTCCGTTCGCGTTCCATAATACCACTCTAGCTACTGGGATTGGCATTGAGAATTTTGTCTAAGATGTTTGGGATCAGTCTGAGGAATAGCTTTTCCATGGTGGCTGCTAAGTTTGCCGAAGCTTTTTCTTCGTCTTCCTTGAGTCTGGAATCTTTGGTTTTGACGTCTTTGTTCTTGGTTTTATTTATTGAATTTGAGGGGCATTCCTTGGTACAGGCAGGGTGCTTGCCGTCGCAGTTACAGCATTTTGGTTCTGTTGTTATGGATATTTCACATTTCACACTTCACACACCTATAAGGTGCTGTATATCTGAATGCCACATGTCCAAACAACTGGCATCTGAAGCACTGGGATGCAGCTGTCACGTCTTTTGGGTTCGGTGGTAACATTCATATGTAGAATTTGGGATATGTCGAAGTTCTTCCTCCCTATATCGGTTCTTTCGGCGCTTATAAGTAGGAGTGGGAACACTTTGTTTTTGTTTCCCATTCCTTTTATGGAATGGTATAGGAAGCCTTGTCTTTCCAATTCTTCTTCTATATCGCCTAATGGAATCGATGCTGGCAAACCCCTCATGACGATCTTTAGCTCTTTCTCTTCCTTCAACTGGAAGTAGTGGCATGATTCTTCCATTAATTCGAGAACTTTTCTTAGTTTCCTGAACTGGTCGAAGGATTTGGTAAAAAATTTCACCCCTTCCTAGGCATTATGAGCTTTTTCGATATCTATATCGTTTTCTTCGGCTGTTTTCTTAACATCCAGGTAGCTTTCCTTATTTCGAAGGACGATCGGCGGGGGCACAAGTGCTTTAGTTGTCTTTTTGTTTTTAAATCTTCTTCGGACGAATCTATAAACTTGATATTTCTTGTGGAGGGGCTTGGTATTTTTAATGCGGGAAATTCATCTTCCGTCACGACTTGTGCTGTTTGGTCCATAGGTTCTAGTCTGGTGGGCTGGTCCTCATCTTCTGAACCTGATGCGGCATTTAGGTCATTTCCTATCGAGGTCTTCCCTTTTTTTGGCGGCGTTGTTTGGGTTTCTTCGTACGGGAAGAACTGATTTTTCCTCATACATGTTGTTCTTTTGGTACTGGGAATCAATAAATTTTTCCAATTCATCTGTGATCTTTTGAATGGTGATACAAAATTCCGCTTTACCTTCATGGTAAGTTGAGTTTTCATTCGATCATTAAATTCCAATTGAAGGTTTTCATACCTGGAGATTTCAGATAGAACTGTCCTCTACGGCGGAAGGAGCTTGATTTTGTCCGGTTCCCGGACATGGTACGGGGATGTTTTCTGAAAGGCCTCCGATGGCCGCAATCTGGTTTTTAGAAGGTTTTCGCTTGCAGGGTGTTTTTGCAATCGGCGCTATTTAGAGACTGTTTGACGAACACTTATTCGATGACGATACGTATTCAACAACCCGGCCCACCTATTAACAGGTAATGGGCCTAAGGCACAGTTGAGGGAGCAGCAACATAAGAATAGATTACTCTGCTTTTCACTCTAGAATGACTTCCTCGTCTCCGGATTTCTCTATTATATCCTCTTCCGTACCGTCTTCAGGTTGGCTGATAGACTGTCCAATCGGAAGCACCTCGTCTGTTACGGGGGGGGATGTAATAAACAACCTATTCTGTCGCCGATGCGTGGAGTTGTGCATACCAGTGAAGGCTTGTCGTGCAACCTCCCATCTGTCGACGCCATCTTGGATTTGGAACGCGTCAGCATGGGTTAGCGGCAGTAGACGAGTTGCTTGCAGACTTGACAAAGTCCCTATGCAAGCGCTCAAAAGTTATTAGCAATGTGATTCTATCGTTCCAGTTCCCTTTGTTATATGCGCTATGTTTAACGCAGCTCGACCGCACTGTAACGTAGCTCAACGATGACTGAGGCTAGTGCAATACGAGCCGACTTATATAGTGCTTCGCCCCACTTTACTATCGAAGTGGGCGGAGCCAACTCGTAGTGCAAGTCCCCTCCCCCCCTCCAGCTAGAAATGCGTTTGCCTTTATTTTTTCAAGTTATTACATAATACAAAATTTACAATAATTTACAAAATAAAATAATAAAAAAAAATACAAGATACTATTTACAATGACTTCTTTTCGGTTAGGCGTCGTTGGAGTTGGTTGGTGATGGCCTGGTGTCATCCAGTTGGATTTTTCTCAATCTGCCGCTGCCCTCAACGATGATAACGGCCGGGCTTTCCGCCTTGATTACCCGGTGCGATCCTGTCCATGTCGGTACGAACGGCTTGCCTACGAAGTATTTATTCCTTACCATCACCATGTCTCCTGGAATGGGTGTGTTTGGTCCAGCTGTAGGTGGGCCGATGTACCTCGCGATATACGGAGCTTGATCGTCGCGTGTCTTTTGAACGCATTGTCCCATTGTCTTCCTATTTCGGTCTAAGTTCCCATTTTTCCAGTCACCCGGTCGTTTGAGTTCGGGGCCCAGGACAAGTTCTATCGGCGTCTGCCCTGTGGCGTCGTTTCTTCGAATCCTCAGATTAAATAGGGACGTATGCAACTCTTGGTTCCAGGTGTTTTGATTTTTATCCAGGAATAGGGCTCGAATCGTCTTCTTTATCTCCTGGTTCCTTCTTTCTGGTGGTTTGCCTCTCTGTTATTATACCGAGGAGGTTCGGATCTCTATGTGGATCTTCTCGCAGAACGTCTCCCATTTCCGATTTATGAATTGCGGTCCTTGGTCGGAGATAATTTTCTTCGGGTACCCCCAGTGGCTGAACGTCCTCTCCACCATGGTCTTGCTGACGGTGTTGGTGCTTTTTTCTACCAAAGTCCAGGCTTCCATCCATTTGGAGAAGACATACGTCACTACCAAGAACCGGTTCCCTCGTATTGTCTTCGGATACGGGCCCATGATATCGACGCTCAGGATTTCGAATGGGAACTTGGCTGCCTCCGGTGTCATATTAGCGTCTTCTTGTCGGCTTCCGGCCTTGACCGAGTGGCATATCGCGCACCAACGCACGTAATGTCGGACTTCCTTGTGTAACTTCACCCAATAGTATTGGCGTAGGATGGCTCGTATAGTTTCTCTTCCTCCATCATGGTTTGCAGTAGGCGCGTCATGGCACTCGAGAAGCACGCGTTGCTTCCACTCCGATGCCACATATAGTTGCGTCTCGGCGCCGCGTTTCCGCACAAACGCGCTATCTTCAATTGCGTAATTTTTTTCCAAAAACCTATCGCTTAGCTCCCGGGGGCGTTGTCGCAGCACGATTTGGAGTTTCAACCTTAACGCACCGCACGAAGCACTTTGTCTATTTGCGTCCTTAATTTGTTCGTATAGTGTCGTGATAGGTTGTACGCACTTGTCCGTCCAGCGTTCTTGCTCATTTTCCGGCGGCAGGAGGTCATTTATTCGTTCCGTCACGTATTCACTATTGCCTACTTCCCGCGGGAGTACGTCCGGTAGCTCATTATCCTTACCCGCACAATGTTCGATCTCGAATGCGTATTGTAGCAGGAGCAGTGGCCGTCGCGTTAACTTTAATGTCTCGTCTTTGAGGTTGTTCAACCACGTGAGCGTCTTGCTGTCCGTAATTAGGGTGAACGGCCTTCCTTCCAGAAAATGGTGGTATTTTTTCATAGCCCAGATGATGGCGAGCAATTCTTGCTCATTGCAGTGGTACTTCATCTCGTGAGGCTTGAATTTTGTACTAGCGTTAGCTATTATTCGGCGTTCTCCTCCGGTGTCCGTTGGAACAGCACCACTCCCATTCCTCGCATGCCCGCGGCCCTTTGTAGGTAGAATTTCCATTCAGGATGCGGGCGTTTTAGTTCGAGCGGCTCCGCAATAGCCTCGCGCACTTTTTCCAACGCGCACTCAGCTTCTGAATTCCGCTGGAATTTTGTTTTTCGCGACTTCAACAGGTCCATCATCAGTGCCGTTATTTCTGCGCATCGCGGTCTGAACTCCCGAATCCAGTTCAATGTACCGAACAACTGCTGGAGTCCTTTCATGGAGCGAGGCACGTCAGCTGTCCGAATTTGCACAAGATGTTTTTGTAGTGGAAGTATCCAGTCTGAGGTTACTCGGTGCCCAAGGTAATCGAGTTGGTTCACAACGATCGCGCATTTTTCCGCACCTACGTACGCCCGTGGATTTTCAATCGTTCAAGCACCAACTGCAAATGACGGTGATGTTCTCGAGTCGAGTTTAAATACACAATAACATCGTCTAAGTAAGTCATAACAAATTTTTGCACATACCGGGCCAGCACCTACTGGACTGCCAGCTTCTAGAATTTATTTGGTGCATTCTTCAGTCCAAATTCCATCACACAGAACTGGTACGTCGAGCCGTCGGCGTCGGGAAAGTGGTGGCTGGCTTGGATTCGTCGGATAGTGACACTTGCCAGTAACCGGACTTCAAATTGAGCACGCTGAATACCATCGCTGTCCCGAGTTGCCTGAGCATGTCATCGATTGGCAGGAGTAGCGTCGTCTCATCGATGGTGGCGTCGTTTAGCCTACGCTAGTCGACACAAAACCGGCGTCCACCGTCGCGTTTGTTTACCATCACAATCGGGCAGTTGTAGGCCGAAGTAGTAGGTTCGATAACCCTGGGGACCAACATCTTCTGTGCTTCTTCGAGGATATCCTTGGTCTTCTCGGCGATATATCGATGTCGTGGCGCCTTGACTGGCCGATTGTGTTTCAGTTGGATGGTATACTTCTTCGTCCTCGTAGTGGTTTGGCGTGGGTATTGGTTGAAAATGTCAGAGAACTTCGACAACAGTCCGCGGAATTCCTTTTTTACGTAATTACCCAGGTGGTTCAGGTTAATAGCAGCCGGTTTGGATGCTGATGGCTTCACGTCGACCTTCCAATAAGTCGACTGTGTTTCTTCGCGGCCGTGATATAGGCAGCCGCGTCCGTATTCGATGATAGCGTCGTTTCCGTCCAATCCGAACTGCTAGTTGTAACGTACCTCGCGTGTCTAGGGTGCTCCGCTGATCTGAGAAGTTATATCGCCCCCATTTTCCTACATTTCGCGCATTCCGCGGCACAACACCGGCGCGTATTACGTTTATCGCCGCTCCCGTATCCACCAAGGCCCGAATTGTTCTTTATCCAATATTGATGTATTCGGGGTCGATACCACTGAAATTGTATTTGCACTTAACATGTTACTAACACTATCAATATCGCTAATATTTACAATTTCGTCCCGCGACCACATTAATTCGTCCTTATCGCATCGCGCACCTTACCTTATGTCTGGGACCGCCCAGCGGCGACGGTCAATTACGCGTTTCTTGGCGGTTCCGGTTTCACTGGACAGTCCTTGTTCCGCTGGACCTCTTCGCAAGTCCAACAGTAATAGAGCCTTTTCCGCGACACGGTTGTTGTTGACGCTGAACCTGGACTGGCACGAATATCTTCAAAATCTTCTTGCGCTGCACAACGCCAGTTCTATTAGCTCCTCGGCCGATATTAAGGGCGCGCAGCGTATTCCCGGCCGCAGTAGCGTCACTATGATACGGCACCTTTCGAGTTCCGGTAGGTCAGGTTCCAGTCGATCGAACAGCACGCGCTTCTTAAAGACGAACGCGTCTGCGGGTTCTTCGCGCACTTGTAGCCGACCATAAAGCTGTGCGCTCAGCTTCGCTCGTAGCGTCGCGTTATCGTAGCGGGCCAAAACTCGACGTTTGAATTCGTCCCATGAACGCTCCAGGCTTCCGTATGGCTTGTACCATTCCGCAGCATTTCCCATTAGTTGTTTTAAGGTTACAGACACCCATCGTTCCGACGCGACACATTCCAATTTACTTTCGCACCTTTTCGGGAAATTGCGCCTGGTTCTCGGTGACGAAGCCACGAAATGTTGCTTCTTCTTGAAGTATACTGGCGTTGTGTAGCAACATAACTAATTCCCTTATGGTTACGACTTCCTTTTTGTTGGGCGCCACCGAAGGTTGATCTTCGGAATTAAATTTGCTCGGCTGGGTCGTTAGGATCTTCTGCTCCTCGTCAGCTTCTTGCCACACGTTGGTGGGCGCCATGTCGTGCAACCTCCCATCTGTTGGCGCCATCTTGGATTTGG
Organism: Phrixothrix hirtus; assembly: GCA_024586415.1. NCBI lineage: Eukaryota > Metazoa > Arthropoda > Insecta > Coleoptera > Phengodidae > Phrixothrix > Phrixothrix hirtus. Next base: position 5,602 of record JAHWXV010127591.1, on the reverse strand, counting down.
AACACATCAACATGGGTTGACGGCAGTAGACGGGTTGCTTGCAGACTTGACCAAGACCCTACCCAAACTCTGAAAAGTTATTAACAATGTGATTCTATCATTCCAGTTCCCTTTGTTATATGCGTTATGTTTAACGCAGCTCAACCGCACTGTAGCGTAGCTCGACGATAACTGAGGCTAGTGCAATACGAACCGACTTATATAATGCTTCGCCCCACTTTACTATCGAATTAGGCGGAGCCAACTCGTAGTGCACGTCATGCTGTTGGCGTCGAAAATACTTCGTAAATAATTGAAATAAAACGCTTGGATTTTGTTAACTTCGATTTGGTGTTGGAAAGAATAACAATGATGGCGTGCGTACTTGAATGTTGAGTATAGAGATGCACTCGTAGGCAGCATCCACAATGTGGCACAACCTGGAGGCGGTAGCTTCAGCACGAATCTCGACGGAGGCGTAAAGATTTCTAATTAACTGTATTTGTAAAAACAAAGGGTTTATATACAGTTGCAGTACTACTAGAATGCGATTGCAATAGTATTATTGATTAATCGCATTTCCGTTATGAATAATTCCATCCATTCGTATCTTATGATAGCAGGATATCATTATTATCTTACTTCCTGTGCGTGGGCGAATTAAGCGATGTGTAATGGTGACGAAATGAGGGTTAAGTACGTATGCGCCAGTAACAGTGCGTTGTGTGTTTCAGCGCTTCTTAGCGCTCATAGGAATTCGTGCGGTGTAGTGGTAGGTAGTTGGTAGGCCTTCGTTTGCTGCAAAGCAAATTGGGTCTAACCTCCTACGAACATCCAGCACTCACTTCGGAGGCGAATGTGTCAAGAGTGGGAGAGCATCGGCAAAGAGTTCTAGTGCTTTTTATCACTCAAGTGCTTTGTGCTTTCTAGCACGAATTAGTGCTTTGTAGCACTAAATTTTTAAGGAATTCTTCCGTGTCCAGTGATTATCAGTACTAGGAAGAGTCAAAATGGAGAAGACATCAACGATGGTAGAAGAAAAAATCAGCTTGTTGAACGAGAAGATCCAGCAGTTGGTGAATCAGGTGAAGGCTCCGCAAGCCGAGAATGAGCAACTGCGACGGCAAGCGGCGGTCAACACATATATAGTCAACAGCGGCAAAACCAGTGAAGTCAAAGAGGACAAAATACGCTAAGAAAATTTCGTCCAGGCTATCCTTTTCTCCTCCCTTGCGGCGGTGACGGCACCGCCGTCATGTTCGACGGTCTCCTCCATCATGGAGGAGACTGTAGCTACCTGTAGCCAGTCTCAACCCGAGGCTATGGAAAAAGCGGGATTTACCCTTTACCAAATCCGCAAAAGGATGAAACGAGCCAGCCCCACGGCTTTCACGCCTCATTCGGCGAAGTTATTCAATAGTTTCGGCCCGCTCGAAACTATTCAAGAATCTGAGCCCGTATCCTCCACGTTCGGCACCCAGCCCGTGACTGGCAAGCCCAATATGAGGATTTTCCCCGTTGTAATTCGCAAGAAGAACGACTGGGCGAACCTTATAAAGGGTTTCAGTTTCGCGAAGATAAATTTTGTGAAGGCTAAGCAGACTCAGGGTGGAATTACCGTCCATCCTGCGTCTGCTGATGACTACAGAAGAATGACGCGCTTCATGGAAGATGTAAAGGTTCCCTTCCACACATTCAGGTTGGCGGAGGACAACCCTGTGGTAGTTATTATCCGGGAGATCCCAGAGGCCATCTCTACGATGGATTTCGCACCGGACCTGGAACGACGAGAGATGTCGGTACTCTCGGTTCACCGCATGCGAAAAGGATCTTTGAGGCGACCAATACCGTTGATATTGATGATTCTGACCAAAACTGCGGACGCAAAAAAGATCTTCGGCCTTAAGGTAGTCCTGAGCCTTATCGCCACGGTTTAATCGCCGCATGACTATAAGAGAATATCACCGCTGCCAAAAGTATGGACACTCGTAGAGTCTGTCATGCTCCTCCGAAGTTCGTGAAGTGTGCAGGAGGAAGACCGAGGCAACATCTGCCAACTGCAGAAAGGGTCACACCACGAATTTTCGCGGTTGTGAATGCTTTCCGAAGCTGGTGTATAAATCGACACCACGAGCTGTCCTCTCTCACTTTTCCTATGCCAAGGCCGCCTCTAGAAGCTCAAAGTTCCCTGGCCTCTCAGCTAGACAACCCACCTCCGCTGCCACTAGTTCGACAATTCCAGCAGGCCCCTCCCACTCGGTGGAAACGCCCAGTCTGGCTTCTAACCGGTAAGAGACGGAGCCTCGGTAAGGCTGATAGTAACATCGGCGTCATCGCCCGCCACCCTTAAAGGGACGGCTCCCGACATCATTTCTTTGTTTTCTTCCGGCCTGTAAATGGATAACGCACTATTCAAACCTAGTTCCCTACAGAGGCTTACTGGAACTCCAACGGAATTCTACGCCAACGGGATGAACTCCGAGACTTCGCCGAAAGGTACAGTTTACTCTACGAGACTCATCTACGTGCTGCAGATACACACCAACTTCGGAACTATTCCTTCTACAGGAACGATCCCGATCCAATGCCCGCGAGGGTGGCACAGCTATGTATGTCAAATCGCGTATAGACCACCATGTTTCACTTCTCCCAGAACTCCACATCATCGAGGCGACTACAGTATCTATAAATTGTTAAAGCAACGGTTGGATCCGTCTGGTGGCTGTTTATTATCCGCCAAGAGAAGCAATCAACTATCAGCACCTAGACAACCTACTAAACAGCCCGTTTCCGACTATCCTAGCTGGCGATCTTAACGGTAAGCATCCATCATGGAACAGTTGGCGAACCAACCGAAATGGAAGAATACTCCATGACTTTTCTAAAACTAATCAAAGTTTAATCGTTGACGGACCATTCGAACCTACCTTCATCTCAAATCTAGGCTCCCGACACGTCCTTGACATCATTTTTCTAAAAGATGTCCCCTTCCAACACGAACTTACTACTATCCAAGACCTAGATTTCGACCATAATGCCGTATTACTTTTCGTAGGCGAAGAAGCAAATCCACCCAAAATGGTGCGAGGCGTCTCATGGCCCGCCTACTCCTTTCACCTGCATCAAAATCTGGGTCATATCGAGCAGATACGTACCGAGAATGCACTACAGGAATCGGTTGTCCGCCTCACTTCTAGTATTCAGGGTTCTATCATGTTTGCAACGAACGTGAGGAGGAAACCGATTGATCGAGTTCTCCCAGAGTATCTCCGAGAACTCATCAGAGAGAACCGCTCCAGACGCCGGTGGCAGCGCTATTTTGACCCTGCGGATCGAGTGTTCAAGAATCGTCTTGCAGCACAAGTGAAGCAGAGCTTAAAGGAGCACTACAACCACACCTGGGGGAAGAAGCTCAAGTCGCTGGAAACGGGGAACAATTCGTTATGGAGAATGGCCAAAGTCCTAAAGAATCGTAGAACGCTCGTGCCGCGAATTCACGGCGAGCGCGGTCTAATCTACGATGCCGCTAACAAGTCGGAGGCATTCGCAGACAGCCTTGATCTGCAATGCTCTCCAAATTTCCTTCATGCCGATTTTGACTTCGTCGAGCGCATCTAAAGGTCAATTAGACGGCACAACACCACCGGAAACTACGACGAGGACGACGTAAACCCTTCCTACATCCTTCTAGCTTCTCCGGACGAAATACGCGATTGCATCAAGCTTATCAAGCCGCGGAATGCGCCCGGTCCCAATAACATTCCAAACTCCGCCCTCAGGGCCCTCCCACCAAAGGGAATCGGCGTAGTAGTAAACATCGTGAACGCGATGTTGAGACTTCGACGGTTTACTTCATCCTGGAAATCTGCTGACGTCATCGTCCTTCCTAAACCTGGAAAAGACAGGGCCTTTCCACAGAATTACCGCCCTATCAGCGTTCTCTATTGTCTGGGAAAGCTGGCAGCTGAATAACTGAATCGCCTGAAAGATGCGACCTAAAATTCAAAGATCACTCCTGAGGAACAATTTAGCTTCTGACCGGGCCACATCACCACTCATCAGGTCTTCCGGCTGGCTGAAAAAATCACCGAAGGTTTCGCCTTCAAAGACCTGACTGCAGCAATTTTTCTGAACGTTGCGAAGGCGTTCGACAAGGTTTGGTACCAGGGATTGTTGTATAAGATGCTGGAAGAAAACTTTTCTCGGAAGCTCGTTCAGCTGATTGCGTCCTATCTTAAGGATAGGTCGTTTAAAATCAAGCTGGAGGGACGTCGTTCGCAACCGATGATTGCAGAGGCTGGCGTGCCGCAGGGCTCCCGCTCTCGCCGTTGCCTTACAGTTACGTCCACTCTCCCTCCCCGTACGCGACGGATACTTCCGACCGCCGAGGCTGCGAATTAACCGTGCTAACACTGCACTTTTAGGATGGTAAGAGAATGCCTGTCACTGAATAGTAAATAATAGTAAATGTACATATATACAATAGCAGTGGCCTACGAAATATAAACAATAAAACGACTCAGATTGTTTGTTTATTTATTTTATTTCCCCTGTGGCTTCTTGTTGGGAGCACATCTGCTATGCCTCTTGGAGCGCTGGGGCAGAAATTAGGAAACAGACGCTAGGCGTCGGCGCATCGGGTATCGGATTGGAAGTCGTCCGATTCTGGCTAACTTCTACGAACTTACCTTTTGTAGTAAGCCACCTGTGGAGACGTCGATCCTCGAAACACTATTTACATAAATATAAATGGCCACTGTTTAGGTTCAAAGGAGTATGAAGCGGTTCATAAACAATGATAACTGATATTCGCCAAAGACGAACGATAAAGACGTATATTAAGAACACAAAGTAAATACAAAAGTTTGCACTTAAAGTTACTGAACAATTAAACAAAGTCTGGTATGAACATTAATTCAAAATGGCAATTGCCGATGATGATTAATCGGGGGATTAGTCTGACATTCGAATTCCGGAGGGCCACACACAGTTACGATAAAAGTTTACAAATGTACTTACATACTATCACACAAACACTGACTATTTACACTACAAACGACACTAGTACTAATGGGTGACCGAAAGGAACGGATGTCCTTATGGAGCTGGTGCGGGTGGCTGTAGACGGAGCTAACTGCGGACTGACTGCGGCGGCCTTCCGTTCGCACTTATGTAGCGTTTCCATCCATTCGTTGATTGGACGATGCGCTGGCCGATTGGGGTAGTTGGGGATTTCCGCTGCGCATAATATTCTCCTCCTCTTCAGGGCAGCTCATCGATCGATTTGGTAAAGGTGACACCGGTCAGAGGTCATTGACGTGAACCTTGACTGGTTCGACATTTTCGCGTTCGACCTAGTAAATATTCGGAGCAGCCTCCTCGATGACTCGTCTAGGTCCAAGTCACTTGGAAGAAAATGGTTCGGCTGAGGTGTAGTTGCGTTCCATCACGGCGGTGCCCTGCTGATATTGGGTCGGCGGTAAGGCGTACCTGGCTCGGTACCGGTGTTAATTGCGGTGTACCGCTTGAATTCATTAGTCTATTGGAATTGGTTGGTCTTGGGATTGTTGATCATTTCGTAACCTCCATTCCCCGGGGTGGCGTATCTCTTGTCCATAATAGT
>JAHWXV010127549.1:0-10948 GCA_024586415.1 Phrixothrix hirtus | reverse complement strand
TAAGATATTATCAATTAGCTTATTCTACTGTCAGAAATAAAAGTCTAATTAAATGACAAGACATATCTATTGACAACGACAAGGGCTTATTTAACATACATACAATCAATAGGTTACAAACAGGTTACAGAATAACTACCCCGTCTCTTGAATTTGGCCTTATTCAAGAGATACGGGAAGAACTACTCAAAACTACTGACACTAAAATTAGGGTTAACTTATATTTAAACACCGCCAACGCACGTATGCGTCCACGATCTCAACAGAAGATAAGTATTAGTGATCTCTCGTCACACGGGAAGGTTTAAGTTCGCAACAAAAGGGCTGGAGCCGGGGTGACTTTTTTGGTGTTTACACCTTTCGAAGGTCAACAGTAACAAAGCCCGAGAACAATAACAAACATGGGTACCTTAGTTTGGTTTGTCGAATTACCCAAAATGGCCTGTCGTGATGGCTTATGGATTCCCGCATCTGCGAAAGAACTTCACACTTTCAACAAAACAGCTACGGCGTGAAATGCGCTGATCAATCACCAGAGATACGCCATTCCGCCTCTTAGGTCGGGTCTTCCTACACTTTACACTATGCTCAGTCCCTAAACACACTGAACGTTTTTCTTTTAACACAGAGCCAACGCACGACCGAATTTATTGCCCTAACTACTCGATAAATGCGTATCCGTTTTTGAAATGTCATCAAACCCTATCAGACGTCCGGAAATTACGATTATCTGTCATACTTACTGGAACGATTAGATTCTTAATCGACACGGACGTGAAAGAAACGCGTCTGTCGTGTTTTTATCCGACTGAATCGCCAACCAATTTATTTATATCTCCCTACTTTGTTTTTTTTATTTCTCCCCGTTGTCCTGTCAACAAAACCGTTTCTAAGAATACGTGGCGGCAACTTAAAAAAGAAAAGATTTTGATTCTTTATTCGTGAAACGCCAACAGAATCTAACATGTTCAGTCTCTCTTCAGATAAATCATCTTGCCTCTTTAGCTGCATTGTAGGTAGGTAGCGAGTGACCGCTCTAAATGTCCTTAAATTTCTTTATAGTACAGTTTTAGATTATCATTTGCTTTCTGCACCATGTCGGTTACGTATATTTTGTTTGAGTACCGGACCGGCAATTGAAAATTAGTAGAGTTATATTTTCTATATATAAATTTTTCTCTTTAGCCAACATAAAGCCTATTTTAGTCCGTCGCTTTAACATAACGCTAGATATTCGACCATTTCGCTCTTCATCGCCATAGCGACCAAACTTATCGATATTCTTTGTAGTACTGTGCATTTTTATCGTTTACAACCGCCTTTGTACATTTAAAAAGTCGTTAATCTTCGGCGAGTTCTTCCAATATTAAAATTATTACGTTGTCGTGACTTATGTGACCGGCCAGCTTGTTCGCCTAGAGAGTGGTAGCTCGGCAATTAATTAATGTACGGTGTTCCAGTATTCGTGTGTACTCGGCCCGGATTTTGGTTAACTTTCTTGAAAATCCAATTTGCTGCCACGCCGACTCCTTTCTTTTCTTGAATTGCCTTTATCTTTCCTATTGCGCCAATTGTAGCAACAGAACCGCTAGTTACCTCATCCAAATCAACTGCAATGGGAATGCGGAAGGTGTGAAACTTTAACATCTCGTAGGCTTTACGTTTAATCTATATAACACTGGTGATATTCCTCGTTGACGTAGTCGCTGGCATAAAGTCTGCTGTCCTTCTTATATCTTGCGTGTGTTTGCGATACCGAATGTCAGGATCTATTTAGAGATTCCCTTAATGGTGATGTAGCGGTTAACACTTGTGATGAAGATGAAGCGTTCGATGTTGAAGCTAACAAGGACGGCGTGAGATATTATGCTTTTAGAGTTGAAAGATGTCTAAGTGCCTCAAATTCGCTAGGATTCACCTTAACCTCTTCACAATCATCACCGCCATTGTCTGAATGTTCGAAGGAACCTTCTGCTGCTGCAGCTTCTTACACCTTCTCCTCGTCGTCCGCGATCTTTTTCTTTGTGCGTGACTTTGTCGCAACAAGTTTAGGAACAATTGCAGTTACAAGTTTAATAATGGGCTTTAATTAGATTTTCAGCATTTTGCTTATTTTGCTGCAGTGTCTTATATTTACGTTTAACTGACGCTCTAGTCGTTGTTTTAGGTGTTTTTCCGTAATATTCATCAGCAGCGTTATTGCTATTATTCGTATCAACTTCAACTTTAACATATTAGTACCAATTAAGGTGCTTTCAGAATAAGCATATTTATTTGCCGAAATATTTTCGATATTAACTGGCATTCAGGTTAGAACCCTTGTGGATCCTAATAAAGCCGCACTTATCCTTCCAGAAGTTTAAGCACATTTTGCGAAAAGTTTGGAATGGTAGATCTGTACTCACGTGATCTTCATATGAGTCCTTCAGGTATAAATCATCTTACTTGCACAAAACCAACATGTTTATATTGTCAGGCTTTAATGTTGTTCTATTTATCACAAGTCGCGTCATTGAATACAAATATGGAGTTTGATCTAGCCTCCCAATGTGGTATTATAAACTTGTTTTCGCTAAATAGATAATAATTTGTACCCCTCAGCGGTTTCTTCTTTGAAAATACATATAGGTTTTCAAACTTGAGACCATAATCGCTGATGAGTAGCGTAAATGTCATATTGGTTTTACCTACATTGCTCGGTCCGACGACAAGTCCTCGAATGGCGTTTCGCAACAGTTCACCGTGCTTCTTCACTTTTTTACTATGCGAATCCTAATTAACTTACGATATCATTATGAGTAATACACTCGAAATGATTTATAACCTTATTGCTCTCATTAAAATACATTTTAGTAAGGGCGATTTGCACCATACACGCTTAAATTAAACTTTGCTTTATTGTCATAGAAACAGTTGTGATGACAATTGTTATTACAAAATTAACTAAAGTTTAGATCTAAGCGAGAATGGTGCAAAGCCTAAGATACACACTAGTCAAAGGGTTATATTGAACAACGCAATCATGAATAATTAGACTAAAAACCATCTCTTCCGCTTGAAAATTTTTAGTCGACTTCATTTTCAGCTTGATGTCTACGGTGAATTCTTCACGTCTCACTCTATTTCGAACAGTCGAGAATAAAGACAGGATAGTCTTTAAACTTGGCATAACTGAGTGCGGGTTCGATGTTATCCTCGTAGGCATGCTTGATAATAACTACCTTCGATAAAATTCATACGCATATGCTCATGTGCATATTACTTATAGTTCAAATAAAGAGCGAACTCTGTGATGTTGGCATTCTTAAATTTGCATGCGTTAGCGGTCTTAACTCCAAGATGGCTCTTATGGAAACCAACCAAGTTCCATCGGGGATTTTGCAAACGAATAGATTTTTTGATTGGTCAAATATCGCCTCTTATCTGTTTAAGTTCAGGTAATTCATACAATTACTACTGACCAAAAGTCATCGAAAAGATCGGATTTGCATTCAGCTTGCTGTATAGGTCAAGTTTTGCATGGTCGTTTAAGGTTATATGAGTAACTTTTCAGCAGATATTATTCAAAGAAATTGTGCAATTTGAGTCGCTATTGTAACAATCCTGTTGAGTTCTCGATCTGATTAGGATTAGCTCATGCCAATAGGATGTTTGTACATTTTGGCAAATCCAATTATGTGTTTTAGCGTGTCAGATTTTGGTGGCGTTCCGCTAATAAAGGACAAAATCTTTTTTTTTCTTAAGGTGCGTCATGGATTTGTTTCTTAGAAACGGGGTTGTTGTTGACAAAAACGGAAGAGAATGGAAAGATATTTAGAGAAAAGTAAATAAATGGGTTGGTTTTTTTAATCGGATAAAGAAGACACGATAGACGGGTCTCTTTCACGTCCGTGTCGATTAAAAATCCAATCGTGCCAGAAGTGTGACAGAGAAACGTAATCTCCGAACGTCTGATAGAGTTCGGTGACATCTTCAAAAGCGGGTACGCATTTTCCGAGTCGTAAAAGCAATAAAATTGGCTGTGTTGGCTCTGTGTTAAACTAAAACGTTCGGTGTGTTTAGGGACTCAACAGAGTGTCAAATGTTGGAGGACCCGACCTAAGAGATGTAATGGTATATTTCTAGGAATTAATCAGCACGTTTCACGCCGTAGCAGTTTTGTTGGATTTGTGACGTTTTCTCGCCGACGCGGGAATCTATAAGCCATCACGATGGACCATTTTGGGTAATTCAACCACCCAAAGGTACCACCGTTTTGTTAATATTCTCTGACTTATTACGGATCATCTTAAAAAGGCATAATAACTTAAGCCTTCCCGTGTAACGGGAGATCAATAATACATATCGTCTGAGGAAATCGTGGACGCATACTGGCGTTGACGACGTCCAAATATAGACTACCCTAATTTTAGTGCCAATAGATATGATTAGTCCTTCTCCCGTCTCATGAATACGACCATATTCGAGGGACGGAGAAGGTATTTTGTAAACTATCTGTAACTTTTGTTTGTGTGTGTACGTTAAGTAATCCCCTTTTGTTGTCAGTAGAGGTCTTGTCATTTAATTGGACTTTTATTTTTGACCGTAGTATAAGCTAATTAAGAATATTTTAAATTTCAGAGCATTTGTACTAACTAAAAACCGCGATCAAAATTTATACTAACCCTTGCGTCTTGACAAAAAGGAACCCCGGAATAAGTTAATAAAAGGCTAGAGTACTGCTCTATGTAATTCTCGAACAGTCCCATACTTTGCACGTCATCTAGAGTAGTGGCACCCCCGTCTTTTCTTACATCTCGATTTCCTTTTATCGAGCTAGACGGTACTGGTGCACTTTATCGGGAACCCACCCTCCTCCAAAGAGCTAGCGGCCATCAGTGCTGTCGCTGTGGCGTAAAGGCAAAGGCGCACGCGACAAAAATATAATTTCTATTAACACTAAAATTAGGGTAGTTTATGTTTGGACACCGTCAACGCCAGTATGCGTTCACGATTTCCACAGACGATATGTATTATTGATCACCCGTTACACGGAAAGGCTTAAGCTATTATACCTTTTTAAGATCATCCGTAATAAGTCAGAGAATATTAACAAAAGGGTGGTACCCTACTTTAGGTGGTTGAATTACTCAAAATGGTCCGTCGTGATGGTTTATAGATTTCCGCATCGGCTCAAGAACTTTACAAGTTCAACAAAACTGCTACGGCGTGAAACATTCTGATTAATTCTTAGAGATATACCATTACATCTCTTATCTCGGGTTCTCCAATATTTAACACTCTGTTGAGTCCCGAAACACACCGTACGTTTACGTTTAACACAGAGCCAACACACGACCGATTTTAGTGCCCTTACGACTCGGCAAATGCGTACTCGCGTTTGAAGATGTCATCGAACCCTATCAGACATTCGGAAATTACATTTCTTTGTCACAGTTCTGGCACGATTGGATTTTTAATCGACACGGACGTAAAAGAAACCCGTCTATCGTGTTTTCTTTATCGGATTAAGAAAACCAACCAATTTATTTACTTTTCTCTAAAAATCTTTCCATTCTCTTCCGTTTTTGTCAACAACAGCCCCGTTTCTAAGAAACAAATCCATTGCGGCAACTTAAGAAAAAAAAGATTCTGTCCTTTATTAGCGGAACGCCACCAAAATCTGACAAGCGGAATGCAGGTAATAAATTTATTTTCTTGCGCACCTTGTTGAGTTTGATCCATGATCGCTTGCCTATCTTGATCACCTTTTATTATCCAAGCTGTTAGCGCTAAATTGTTTTTTTCAAAATACGATGCATGCCCCTTAAGGGCACTAGTGACCCTTGGCAATCTCGTATCGAATCTCTTCAAACACAAAGTACGGAAAGTTGTTGATTAGATTATATTTAATATTAGCACCATCAGCTTGAATCTTGGCCTCTCTGTAAATGTAGCTATTGTTAGTGTCCATTATCATATTTTTACTTTAAACTTGAATTCGTATTTCATTGGGCAAGCTGAAAGTTCTCAAGCCGTATGGCAGATGCGTGTGCGTATCATTTTTCATAATAGATTAATCAAGAAAGACATCGTTGAGTAACCATCTTATTATCTGTTGTGCTTTAATTTTATTCCAATCCTAGTTAAAACTTGTTTTTCTAGAAAAAATAATTTTTTTCTCTTCTTTTTATTCAAACACGCCGTAGAAACAAGCAACAATTGTGATTGTGCAGGTGTTTGCTAGAGGAAAAGTACAAATTGAATAAATTGCTAACGTTTACGTTATTATTACTGTCTTTCAATCCCATCTTCCTTCATCTTTTTGCAGCGCAGGGCTGAAATTTATAGCTTCACTCGCTGGTCTACGATAGTTATGGTAATGTTGCTTATAAGGTTAAATGTGTGAATAGATATTGTAACTATCCACATTCCTCATGCCTTCGAGATTGAATGTAATTGACATTTTCACACCTTGAGCTAGTTGTAACGTTATGATATAAAAGGCCGAGACAAAGATGGCCACATATGAAAAGGCAAAGTCCTGCTCTTTGTGGCAGACATCGTAACCCTAAAGGTACTCTTCCCTATGTCGCTTTAGATTACCGAAATTGTCGTAGCAGATCACTTTGAGTCCGCGTCTCACGCAGCAAATCAAATTAATTCTGGAATAGTCTTTACCCCATCTTTATAGTAGCGGTATCTAAAGTATGGCACACTCGCCGCATATTTTCGTAAATCCACGTTGGTTAAGATATGTTGAGGTAATTTAAATACTCATATGATTCCAGGTATCCCTTTTGTATGACTTCAAATAGAGTTCGGAAACTTTCTTCCTTATAGCAATTATGTACTTTGTCAGATTTTGTTGGCGTTCTGTTCCTAATGAACAAAATCCTTTTTTTTAATTTACCGCCTTCCATTTTCGGAAACGGGGTGATTGGCAGGACAACAAAAAATAAATAAATAAGTTTCCTGTCGGATTAATACACGATAGACGCGTTTTCCACGTATGTATTGATCTAGAATTTAATAATTACAGTAAAGTTGATAGAGAAATGAAATTTTCACATCTGATAGAGTTCGGCGACATTTATAATGATACGTATTCGTCGCGTATTTGTTGTGAAAATTGGTCGTGTGTGTTGACTCTTCATCTGAAGCGTTCGGGTGTTAGTTTCAGGACTCCGCATAATCTAGTGTGGTGGAAGACCAGAACTAAGAGATGGGTTAACGAAACTCTGGGGATTAACTTGCTAGTTCCACCCCGGTAGCTGCTTTTCGAACGTATTATGTTCTTCTGCGGATGCAGGAACCAATAAATCAATCACGACGGACGATTTTGGTGTTTGGAAATCTAACCACCCGGTAATTTGACGAAACAAGCTAAGGTACCCCCTTTTTTATTGTTCTTTGGCTTCTTGCCGGCTTGTGAAAAGCGTAAACGAAGTGTCAACGCGTATCGGCGAGAAGTTAATTTAAACCACGTTCCGGCTGCCAGCCCCTTGTAGAGGCTAGCTTAAACCTTCCCGTGCGAAGGGAGCTCATCACTACATACGTTATCTGTCAGATTTTGGTGGCGTTCCGCTAATAAAGGACTAAATCTTTTTTCTTTAAGTTGCCTCCATGGACTTGTTTCTTAGAAACGGCATTGTTGACAGGACAACGGGAATTATAATTTAGAGAAGAGTAAATAAATTGGTTGGTTTTTTAATCGGATAAAAAGCACGATAGACACGTGTCTTTCACGTCTGTGTCGATTAAGAATCTAATTGTTCCAGTAAGTGTGACAGAGAAAGGTAATTTCCGGATGTCTGATAGGGTTCGGTGACATATCAGAATCGGGTACGCATTCGTCGAGTAGTTAGGACAATAAATTCGGTCGTGTGTTGGGTCGGTGTTAAACAAAACGTTCGGTGTCTTTAGGAACTCAACATAGTGTCAAATGTTGGAAGACCCGACCTAAGAGATGGAATGGTATATCTCTGGGAATTGATCAGCGCGTTTCACGCTGTAGCAGCCTGGTTGAACGTGTAAAGTTATGCCGCAGACGCGGGAACCCATAAGCCATCACGACGGATCATTTTGGGTAATTCAACAACCCAAACCCATTTGTTATTGTACTCTGGCTTCTTTACTGTTGACCTTAGAACGGCGTAAGAACTTAAACCTTCCCGTGTGACGGGAGATCACTAAGACATATCTTCTATGTAGATCGTGGACGCATACTTGTGTTGACGGTGTCTAAATATAGATTACCCTAATTTTAGTGTCAGTAGATTTGCGTAATCTTTCGTCTATCTCTTGAATAAGGCCAAATTCAAGGGACGAAGAAGTTATTCTGTAACCCTTTTGTGACTGTTGGTTGTGTGTGTGTATGTTAATTAACCCAATTTCGTTGTCAATAGATATGTCTTGTCATTTAATTAGACTTTTATTTTTGACAGTAGAGTAAGCTAATTGATAATATCTTAAATTTCAGAGGATATGTACTAATTAACACCGCGATCAAAATTTATACTAACCCTTGGGATCTTGACAAAAGGAACCCCGAGAGAAATTAACAAAAGGCCTAGGGAACTCCGTCTAGCTATTCTGAAAACAGTTCAAAAACTTGATCGGCAATCCGGAGTAGTGGCGCCCTCTTTCGCTTCCTATACCTTGTTTTCTAGTAGAGCGTTGATGGTGCTAGTGTACAGATTAGGGACCCCTCCTCCTTCGCTGAGCTAGTGGCCACCAGTACTGTTGTTGCGGAGTAAAGCCAAAAGCGCTCGTGACAACTGTTTAGATCGTGGACGCATATTTCCGTTGACTGTATCTCAGTACATATTAACCCTAGTTTTATTATTTAGTAGTTTGAGTAGTCCTTCCCGTACCTCTTAAATAAGGCCGAATTCAAAAGACGGAGAAGTTATTTGTAACGTGTTTTTGTAAACTGTATTGTGTGTACGCTAAATAAGCCATTTCTTTATCAATAGATATGTCATATCATTCAACTAGCCTTTTATTGTGACAGTGGAATAAGTTAATCGATAACACTTTGCATTTCAGAGGATATGTATTAATCAAGTTTCCCCCTTTAGATGACGGCCAAAATTAATATTAATATTTGGGGCCTCAACGAAAGGCAACCCCGGGACAAAATCATAAAAGGACAAGGAACTGTTTGTATCTCTTCCAAGGATAGTTCCACACCTTGAGCGGCAGTCTGGAGCAGTGGCGCCCCTTTATTTTCTTGTACCTTGACTTTTTTTAGCGCGCGGACGGTACTGGTATACTTTATCGGGAACCCATCCGCCTTTGAAGAGCTAGTGGCCATAGATGCCGTTGGTGGGCGTAACGCCTAACGCGCCCGTGACAACTTCCATTGTTCTTTTATGTCTACTGGTTTCCTCCTGAAACTTTTTCGCGTCATTTGAATCGTTGACCACTTTATTAATCGCCGCAGCTTAACCATTTAACACCTTGTGAGTGGAATAAACAACGGAATTAGCGGAATAATGCGTTCCGTTTTAAATAGCTGTATCGAAGATGCCTGCGCATTTTATCTTCCACCCGACTCTAATTACCACTGTACCCCAAAGAAGCTTTGGGTCACCTTTATTAAATTTTGAACACCTACATCTGTGCGTGAGCTTCATAATTTAATTGCGACTCTTATTTTTTATGGAGATGTGGCGTAAATTTACATATTCGATCGTTATATATTTTTTTTCGTGAAAGATAAAGTTCTACTGTTTCGTTTCTTACGAAGGCATCGTCTACGTGTAGAACTTAACTCACTACAACCATACTGAATGTACATTTCATCTACATCGCGTCAGCCTACGCATACAGCGGCCAATATTTCAACTAGAGAAACGTTTTCGATTTAGCTCTACCAATCTTGCTTTTGTAACATCAATTTCGCTTAATAGCGATCGCTTAAACTTTTGCTATCACGCTTCATCGAGCAAATTTTCCCAGGGCATTTTCTCCTTAACCTGTCTTTTATTTTTGTACCTGGACAGCAATATTGATATCCAAGCATGTGTTACTCGGCAGGTAATTATTAGTATAAAAAACGTAGCGGTTAGGTGTAAGTAGGCTATTGTGGGCTATGCAAGTAATTAGCTACCGGAAAAGCTCAGTCGATCGATTCGAGCCTTTTTGAATTTGATTTAAACGCTTTCATGGTTATCATTATATTTAACTTCGTATCTTATAAATTAGTTATTTGATTGATTTGTTTGGATATAAACATTTATAGCCCTTTATGTACTATTTTGTTTTGAAAATATACTTACTGGTGATTCCGTACTTGTTAAGCCATCGATTATTGTCTTACCTAAAGGTCATTATCAGGTAATTGTTGCGATATAGGTTACCTATAATCACACTTGATTGTAAAAATGTTATAATAAGGATTATTGCATTGTGGTAGTGTCTACGTGGGTCAAGTAAGTGCTCACCCGAACCATCATCACCTGCTCACCGGAACTCGTGTGTCTTCCTATTTCCTTCCTGTCACTTTATTAATTAAAGTATGCCCGAGCTGATAGTGCCCCAAATTAACTTTCTGTGATTGTATAACTCAACATTTCACTGCAAGTACCGATCACGACACTATTGCACTGGTCTTGCAGAAAAACGGTATTCCAATTTTTGATTATAGTTTATGTTTTTACCATATGTTTAGACCTTGATACTTGGTATCTTATTATTTACTCTTCCTCCTGCGCTGAGCTAGTGACCTAATATTAATGCTCTGAAATGTTATTACTGTTTAAAGCTCACGATGAAAATGTTCAGCGTTTACAACTTTTGATTCAAATTTATGTCAACAATTTCTTTGGGATGGTCTAATTCAATATAAATAAATTGTAAGCGAAAAATTCTGTTTTGTTTGGCATTAATTGACAAATCTAAATGAACCCATTACAACATTCTATGAAAACGAATGCAAAATTAATAATTAATTTTTTAGTTC
>JAHWXV010127547.1:0-12066 GCA_024586415.1 Phrixothrix hirtus | reverse complement strand
TTATCTTTTGCACATGTGACGTCAAGAATTTAGGTAAAATCGAATGACCGGCAGTACCACTTTATTCTTGCGATTTTTACGTTTTTTTTGCGATTTTCTCGAAAACAGCTATAACTTTAATTTTTAAATGTGCTACGGTTATTACGTATTCAATGTCCCTTTACGTGAATATAACAGTTTTTCTGAAAAAATGCGTTGAAGCATTTTATCAGAGAAAATTTCCGAGTTAAGCAGCCTTTCTCCTGTGCAGTAATTTGGATGGATGGATGACCGTTACAATTATTGTTTCCAAAATAAACGTAGACAATAATCTAATCATTCGTGGACACTATTGGCATATCTATGTGCGTAAGAGAAAGTCGTGTGTTGTTCCACACCAGATTTTTTATAATTCTTTTCTGGTGAATTAGAATATTAATTATAATTTTGATATCCTGGCCAAACTGAACAAAACCACTGTAGTCGTACTCTAACAAAATCACAAAGGAGATGTTGTCTCAATTCTGTTTCACAAAAACTATTTTTATAAACAAAATTCTATAAATTCAAATAGAAAAAAAATACTACGATTTCTACTAATCTTTAATTCATATTTTATTCATTTAAATTAAAGTTTTAATTTAAAAATAATTTTACTAGTTACATAAATTCGTAAATCTTCACCTGTAAGTGTCACGAAAGTGAAATTTTGTTTTAGTTATTCTAAAATTTAAACCAATCCAAAAAACATATTTTGCTTCTTAAATTTAATGCAAATTTATTACTTCAATAATTGCACTTGTCTCGTAATAAATAAATTATATTACAAAATATAAGAAAATCAAAGTAATCGTTTTACAATTAGGTCATGAATTATACTTTCTCTTAAACTACTCGAAACAATTAATGTAAATACAAAGTAAAAGAAGTTGCCCAAGAATTTTTTACACAGTAATTCAAATAATTCAAGGATCCCCCTTTAAAAATTAAATAATAACTTTAATTTAAGCAATGATGAAGAAATGTTTAGTTAGGTGTTTCTGTTATAACAATTCGTATTTTGGTAGTATCTGAAGTAAATGCAAACTGGTTTAGCGCAATAGTTAGTTGTTCCTTTCTAATATAATGTATGTTGTTTACAACAGTTTATAGAATATTACAAAGAATGTTTATACATGGTTCCTTTTACACAGACTCGACAAGGCTCATGTGTAAACTATCGATGCCTATTTTTAGCAAACTAAAAATGAAACAATTTTCCGCACTACTATTGGGTGCAAAAGTTCTTGTCCCTATCGTTGAATACAAATATAAATTGCTAAATCAGAAAATATAGAAAATGAAATTTTTAACACTATGCAAAGAGTCAGCGTTTAGATCCGCTGTTAATAACCACACTGAAATTGTTTTTGCGCCAAATTAGGAACGAAAATTAATGAAATAACAGCTCAAATTAGTTTGTACGTAACTTGTTTTTAAGACGAAATATACAGTTTGCGCTACAGACTATGGTCCATATCTTCAGTTCACATTTATACAACATTTAGCTTAGATGTACATTTATGTAACATTGAATTTAATAAATATCAACCCTATTGTGTGTAGCGCCAAATATAATTTAATAATAACATAAGTACAGTATAACTCTGTTAGAACGAACTTCGCTATAAGCGAATCATTGAAAATTCACATTCACGTACTTATACCAGCTACAAATTAAAACCAAGTACAGAAATCTGCGTAGAAGCAAAAAAAAATTCTCTTCGGCACGCTTCGCGTTGCATCGTTAGACATTAGGCATTGAGGGCAGACAGAGTCGCGTGCTATCACTCGCAGGGTCCACAACTGTTACTAGCAACTCACAAATTTTAAATTGTACTGTACCTTAGGCTCCTTTTACATATGTAACGGTGGATCGGGTATAGTACAAGAAACTATTTTGTTTGTGTTACGATGGTACGCAGCAGTAAAAATCCGCCACGCGCGATGCTTAGATTGGCTACCTGGAATGGGTGGGCGATATTAAGCCTATCAAACCAAACAAGCTGACTGACGCGGTGATTAGTCACCTCCCAGACCACATACTAAAGCTGGCCAGAAAGCACCCCGAGGCAGCAGTTGTGCGATTACATAGAAAAGAACTCGACGGCCAACACCATCATGAAACTGTTGGTCGCGGAAATGGATTATTTCTCCTGCGAGGATGGCGACGAAGAAGGCTTCCAGCAAGTAATCCGGAAAGGGAAAGCCCCAGCAAAAAAATAGACGAACCCAAACTCAAGGTTTCAAACAGATACGAAGCCCTTGAAAACGCGGAGAAAACGACACCGACGCCCACCTCGCCCACGATGACGAACATTCTGACTGTGGTACTCCGGCAGGGGGGAAAGTAGATACAAATATCCAAAGATATCCTAAGCAAGGACCTAAAATATTCTAAGGCAAAGGCAGAAAAACTGGGAATCAAGATTTACCCTGAAACAGTCGTTGACATCACCAAGAGGCCAACCTCGAGTTGCACACCTGTCTCCTCCAGGAAGAGAAATCACTAAGGGTCATCTTAAGAGGCGTCCCAACATTCGTCAAAGAGGAGGTCCTCCTACAAGAGCTGAAAAAGTCCTAATGCCCCTGGTATACGCCGAACTTAAAAAGACGCCGGAAGGCAAAGAAATTTGCAGCGTTAAGGCGGCGATCGTCTTCGCAATAACCGTGGAGACGCTGAAATACAAAAAGAAAACAATACAATGCCATAGATGATAAAAACACGGGCGCACTGAAGGAATTTGCTGCGCATCCCCAGCCTGTGTAAAGTGCGGGCAAGGTCACGCAAGCGCGGACTGCGAAAACCCGCGCGAAACCCCCGCGAAATGTGCAAATTGCGGTGCCGGACACGCGGCAAACTACAGGGGATTCCCAAAGTTACGAACGGCCACATCAACGGCAACCATACCCATCGTGGTTCGCCGGGCGTATCTCGCGCCGACGCGGCAAAGAACAATAACGAACCACCCAGTGCCAAAGAGAACCGTACTACTAATACTAAGCTGCTTACCTGAAATCCTAGAGATTTGCGGGCACTGAGCAAAAAGCAAACCGCTAGGGAAGCAAAAAGCCACTCCACTTCCTCAGAAATGGAACAATGCGACGGAGGTATGGAAGAAATTCTGGTACTCAAATGCTTATCAGTTGCATCAGTGAACTGAGAAGTAAACTTGCTGCTCATTCAAATGCGGAAAAGTGAAGCATAGAGTTGACTAAGTGAAAAATGTATGTGACCTGCTGAAGACCAATTAAATTATCAGAAGTTCAGCAAAGTTTGCGTAAATCTCTGCTTAACTCATGCAATGTGAAGCACGCCAAAGTAAAATTCTTGGGTGAGGATTTTACACTTACTATTCCCATTGCTTCTACAGCACTGCATAGATAAATGGATGTACATTCGAATGCATGCAACGATTTCCTCCACGCTTTGCGGTGTTGCGCCGCGATTAAGTAAGCAACAAGCTTTACGGAAGTTTTCCTGAACTTTTGACAATTTCAATGATCTTCAAACATCTTCGGCAGATCTCGAACGAACGATGAACCTCTTGGCAGGCGGTCTACCAAGGTACACATACGTCCTGAGTGATTCACGACCTGGTGTTTAAGTATTTGCAGCCACAGTTATCGTATAACTTTGCCCACTTTTTCAAGTGAACGAAGTCGCACTTTTCTGTGGCTCTTTTTACTCACGGAGGTTAAGAATCGCTTTGGGCCTATCTGGATCGTTTCCGATTAGCGGTACTTTAAGCTGTCGCTGAGTGCACACATGTTCGTCGGTAGCTCTCGTATACTTTTAGATACTGTAACTTAGGCCCCTTCAGCTTGCTGCGGTGGGTCGGTTGCAGTATCAAGTCAACCAATAGTGCGAATTTAACAAAATATTTTCCGGCGTAATCCTACGTGATCTGCCGGATCACATAATAAAAATAGCTAAAAACCATCGAGAGGCAGCTGGAAACGAAGGTAAGAGGCTTCTGGAAGAATATACTAAGCACAACGCGGCGGCGCAAGCAGCCATCAGGCTATTGGAGAATGAAACGGAATATTTATCTGAAGACGCCGGCGATAGCTTCCAGATGGTTAAGTCTAGGAAGCGTAAATCCACCACGGGAAGGAACGACGCTGGTCTTTCCAAAAAACTGACTACAAAAAATAGATATGAGGCCCTCTCAGAGACCGTACCAGGGAAGGAAGTAGAAGTAGAAGCCCAAGCCAAGTCCAACACGAGCAATACGAGGAGGGCGCAACGAGTCCCCCCCCCCTAGTGCTCATAAACAAAGAAGAATGGGCGAACATAGCCAAGGCGCTGCAAGACAGAAACATTAAACCCAAGGCAGCCGTCAACACCGCTTTGGGCATCTGCCTTCAGCTGAAATCGCCAGAAGACTTCCGACAAATAGTAAAGATACTCGACGATAGGCAGCTTCCCTATCATACATATTTACTACCCCAAGATAAACCACTTAGGGTAGTAATTAAGGGCCTACCTGAATCTATTTCCGATCAGGAAATAAAGGACGACCTGACAAACAAGGTCTTGCCAGTTTTGTCAGTGAAAAGGATGCGGAATAGAACAAAGGAGCTTATTCCGCTAATCTTCGTGGAATTCACGAAATCTCCATCAGGTAAGGAAGTCTTCGACCTGAAGG
Source organism: Phrixothrix hirtus (assembly GCA_024586415.1). Taxonomy (NCBI): domain Eukaryota; kingdom Metazoa; phylum Arthropoda; class Insecta; order Coleoptera; family Phengodidae; genus Phrixothrix; species Phrixothrix hirtus. The sequence continues at coordinate 7,396 of JAHWXV010127547.1, read as the reverse complement.
AGATAATGCACCTATCAGTAAAGGTAGAGATAATGACAAAAGGAAAGGGAGGTGTGATACAATGCCATCGTTGCCAACTATTTGCGCATTCCCAAAGGTGCTGCAAAGCCGGCCCGAAGTGTGTCAATTGCGCGGATGGACACTAATCAATCGATTGCACAAAAGTGCACGAACTGCGGTGGTGACCACACCGCAAACTGCAGGGGATGCCCAAAGCACCCAATCCATAGGGTGCAATCAGCACGCAGGCCTGTGGCGACGCCAGTTCCTGCTAGTCTCAACCCCACCGGCAGTTTGTCCTACGCAGAGGCAGTCAAGGGACCTGCGGCCTCAACCACTCCACCTGGAGATCTGCGACAAGCTCTGCTAAATTCAATTGACATGGCTAAGTTGGAGAGAGCAGCCACTATAGTGCTCGAAGCCGCCAAAGACGCTGTCACCTTCGGTGAAGGCGTCGAAAAAATCCTGGCCCGTCTCCCGGACATTCTCTCGGTGTTCAAGGCAGAGCCATGAACGCCACGCCCAAACTCGGGCGCATGCAGTACAATCAATACAACTGATGCTAGCAATTTGTCGGAGGTAAGGGAATGTTCTCCCGGGCCTCAATTCCCTCTGAGAAAAAGTGAAAAAAAGTGACTGGACGGTTTCCGGCGTCTTCTTCGTAAGCTCCTAACGGAGATGAGGTGGAAGGAGCTGCCCTGTAGCAAAGAGTACAAATTAGTGGCCTGTTCTTGGATAAATTATTGAATGGTGGAAATGCTCAGGTCTTCGTGGATTTGCGAATTTCGCATTAACCACTAAGCGTATGTGGATGACTTACATCTTCCTTATATTTAACCTAGCGGCATATCCCCAGACGGTTGCCGCGTAGATTATTATCGGACGAATGATCACCTTGTAGAGTCTAACCTTGTTTTCCAATGACAGCCTACTTCGGCGGTTTAACAGATCGTACAATTCTACCACGCCGACCTTTGCACACGAAGTGCAATGATCGATGTGGTGTTTCCACGTTAGTCGGGAGTCGAATACGACACCCAGGTAACGAATCTCGTCCTCCCAAGGAAGCGGAATGTCAAACATTTCGATTTCTTGTAGAGGGCGTGTACGCCTACGGGTAAAGAACACCGCAGTGCTCTTTTCCGCGTTGACGTCGATTCTCCACATTCGGAATCAAGTTTCCAACCCAAGAACCGCCGCTTGTAGGTTGCGAAGGGTTAGGTTTGAATCAGGATCGGGTGTCGTCGGGGTAAAGCGCAAGCGTCATGTTTGTCTGTCTGGACAGGTCATTGTGAAAAATGGTGTAAAGCAAAGGCGAGAGGACGAAATCCTCGGCTCTACGTTCCTTGGTCGCGAGCGACGCCTCTTCAGCTTAATTTAAACGACCTATTCTTAAGATAGGACGCAATCGACTGAACGAGCTTCCGAGGAAAGTTTGCTTTCAGCATTTTATGCACTAATCCCCGGTGCCAAACCTTGTCGAACGCCTTGGCGACGTCCAGAAAAACTGCTGCAGAAGCGGAAACCTTCGGTGATTTCTTCAGCCAGCCGGAGCACCTGGTGAGTGGCGCTGTGGCCCGATCTGAAGCCGAATTGTTCATCGGGAATGATCTTTGCGTTTTCTGTCGCATTTTTGAGACGGTTCAGAGTTATTCGCTCTACCAGCTTTCCCAGACAAGAGAGAAGGCTGATGGGGTGATAATTCTGCGGGAAGGTAATGTCTTTTTCAGGTTTGGGAAGGACGATGACGTCAGAGGCTTTCCAGGATGAAAAATATCGCGTTCACGATGTTTACAATTGCGGGGATTCCCTTAGGTGGGAGGGCACTGAGGACGGAGTTTGGAATGTTATCGGATCCGGGCGCCTTCCGCGGCTTGCATAGCTTTATGCAGTCGCGTATCTCGTCCAAGAAAGTGGGATGGATGTAGGAAGGGTTTACGTATCCTCGTGATCGTTTCCGGCGGTGATACGACGTCTAACTGACCTTTCGATGCGTTTGACGCAGTCAAGATCGGCGTGAAGGAAATTCAGAAAACCTTGCAGCTCTAGGCTGTCTGCAAATGCCTCCGCCTTGTCTGCGGGATCGTAGACTGGACCACACCCGCCATAAATCGGCGGCACGGGCGTTCCACGATTCCTTAGGACTTTGGCCATTCTCGAAAGGAAATTATCCTCCGTTTCCAGCGACCGAGCTTCTACCCCCCATGTAACTCCACTTCACTTGTACTGCAAGACAATTCTTGGGCACTCGATCTGCAGGGTCAAGGTAACGCTGCTAATGGCGTCTGGCACGGTTCTTCTCTCTGATGAGTTCTCTCAGATACTCTGGGAGAACTCGTTCACTCAGTTTCCTCCTCACGTTCGCCGCAAACAGAATAGAATCCTGGATGCTAGAAGTGAGGAGGACGACCGATTCCTCCAGTTAATTCTCGGTACGTGTCTGCTCGATAAGACCGAGATTTTGCTGCAGGTGAGAGAAGAAGGCGGGCCATGAGACGCGTCGCACCATCTCGGGAAGATTAGCTTCCTCGCCTAGGAAAAGTAAGACGAGATTATGATCTGAATCTAGGGCCTGGATGGTATTCAAATCGTGTTGGAAATGGACATCTTTAAGAAGAACGATGTCCAGGACGTCTCGGGAGTCTAGATTTGAGATGAAAGTAGGTTCGAGTGGTCCTTCAACGATGAAACTTTGTTTAGTTTCAGAAAAGTCATGGAGTATTCTTCCATTTCGGTTTGTTCGCCGATTGTTCCATGGTGGATGCTTAGCGTCGAGATCGCTGTCTAGTAGGTTGTCCAGATCCTGAGATTCGATTGTTTCCCTTGGCGCATGATAAACTGCCACCAGACAGATCCAACCGTTGCCTTCAGTATTTCTAGATACTGCAGTCGCCTCGATGATGTGAAGTTCTGGGAGAGGTGGTGACATAGATCGCCGTGCTACCCCCACTGCGTTGGGTCGGTCGTTCCTGTAGAAGAAATAGTTCTGAAGTCGGGGTGTGTCTGCGGCACGTAGATGAGTCCCGCAGACCAGGATTACGCCGAAGCTGTACCTTTCGGCGAAGTCTCGGAATTCATCCCGTTGCTGTAGAAGTCCTTTGGCGTTCCAGTAGGCCATCTGCAGGGAATTAATTGTAAATGGTGGGAGGAGAATAAAGAAGTGATGTCGGGAGCAACGCCAATAAAGGCGACGATGACGCCGATATTGCTATCAGCTTCACCCACCGCATCGGCGACCTGAGAGATTTTCGAAACATCAAGGCTTGCCAAGCTCAGTAGCTCCGTCTCTTGCCGGCTAGAATCCGGGCTGGGCGTTTCCACCTAGTGGGCAGGGCCTGCTCGAATATATGTAGATTTCGGACTGACAAAACGTACGTATTTCATTTCAAGATAACTTAAGTATACAACCACGCATACGTTGGTGTGCATTTAAAAATCACAAAGCACTGCGCCATATTTTCCCAAATGAGCGCAATGCTTGACATGTATTTTAAAGCTCCCTTATACATTTGCCAAATATAAATAAATATTTTATTTATCTTCTTCGTTGATTAATATTCAAAATTAGTTAGTCTTTTTAAATTAAGTTCGTTATATAAGGTGGTAAAATCTAATTTACAATTATTAAAGGGTTCGTTATATCGGAACCTACGTTATAAATGAGTTCTTTAAAAGCTATCGTAAAATGTACGTTAATGTAAGTCAGTTCGGGACTTGAAATTTTGTTCGTTATATGCGACCGTTCGTTATATTACGGGTTCGCTATAACAGAGTTATTTTAATAGCTTAACTTTACATTCAGTTTTTAATCTTTATTAAATTTGATGTTACACAAATGCACAGCAAGCTAAATGTCAACTGAAAATATGGGCATAGGTCCCGCGAGAGCGGCACATGGAATAACGTGCGCATCATCGCAGATGATGATAGTGGATGTTGTTAATGAAGATGTAATCGATAATACTATATAAATATGATTGTAATGTAACAACAAATATCATTAAATAAGACGGGTAATTTTAATGTTTCTTATACAGGGTGTCCACGATATAATAAGCGTTATTTAACGCACGCGTAATTAGCGGGTATTCTTAAGAACATGTGGAAACAATCAATAATATAATCGAATACTCCATACCGTCATACCGAAGCCGTTCGTTCGGCTTCGGCACTGGTTGAAGATGTGTAGTTGACCAGCCATTTCTTGGTCAATACAGTAGATCCAATTAAAAAGCAGGGACGGACTGAAAACTTTAATTGCAAATATTTCGAAAACTATGCAATTTGGACACATGCTGTTATATAATGTCCCTTATATCGAAGACACCTTGTATATTTAATAAAATACAATGCGGTAAAATATAAGATGACGTGCCCTCTCATTTAAACAGATCACGGTCGTATCTTCTTACTTTACCCCACATTGTTCCGATTGGGATATGTCACGCTCTCTTTTCAGAATTACTCATTGAAGATGTGACCAATTTCTTTAGACATTTGTTTTTAAAACTAAATAACGACGATATCCACTGTTGACAAAATTAATCCAATTTGAGCATAGTTGAATTTTAAAATTGTTGGTAGTGACGTAACGTATAATTAAATAGTAGCGGCGCAAGATACTGGCTATGCCGCTTTATAGCAATTGTTGACTATTGTAATAAATGCATTGGCCGAATACTACCGACGGTACGCGAGGCGGTGACGAAGCGCCAATAATCAGCAAATACAACAGATGGCGACAAAATATTACCGTAGTGAAGCTTACCAATTGCGTTTTGCATAATCAGCAATCTTTAGACAACGTTTGAATTATTGTAACTGTATCAACATAAGCTAGATTCGGTTGATTTATACTTATGATTAGCTATTCATCCAGTTATTTTGATAGATAATCTTTTATAAAAACAAATTAAGTGTCATATAAACTTTCTAATACGACCCGCTAATGGCCATCATACTACCAACGCTCGCTATAATTAATAAAAACGTGTAAAAATAACAATTAACAAACGTATACGTTATCGCCTATACATTTCAACAATTTTCAGTAATTAATTTATAAAGTGACAGAATTTTGCAGCATCGCAAAAGCCAGCACTCTTTTTGGCAGTTTTTTATGCAACAAAAATTAAAAATCACGTAACCTTGAAATTTAAGTATCTCACATAAAATTAAATTATACCGAACTGTGGGTATTTTATTTTATTTTATCGAATAAGTCCTTTTCTATTATTTTCCAAAGGTGTAGGCCAGTACTGCTGTATCCAATAGTAGTATGTTAATAAAAAAGATTTCTTTGTATGATTAATTTCATATTTGTTATTATACGTTTATATTATTAATATTAAATAAAATCATTTGTATTTTTCTTTTGCGAACTGCATTGTCACAGTGTACCTTCTTTATCTAATTTTTGCTGAAAATGCGTTTCGTATTACAATAATATTAAATGTCGAACTAAATATCAAAATAAATTAATTAATATTCACAAAGTAAGCAATTATATTTAAGTGGATGTAGGTTTTCCTGTTTTACTAAAAACAATAGACCACACTACGCCTTTCATAAATCTGGATGTTGAACCCGATGTTATTGCTTTTAGAAATGAACTTGTTGACGCAGTTAATCAATGAATGCATGTTCAATAACCTTGGGTTCAATACAGTGACTCAAATCAAGTCAAATTATAATACTAATAAATTTCGATAAAATTTAACCTTTTATAAAATAATTAGTGATATTTTAAGATTGTAACTCTTCAAATTATTTTTGGGCATTTAGTAAATTGTGTAAACGTTGAATAAAAATCTTTGTTAGCGAACCAAACACTGATATTAAATATTGCTTCAACCGATGTTGCGAAGGCTGCGCCTCTATCGACAGTGAGATGAATAAACATTATACAGCGTGTTCAAGCTAAAAACAACAAATTCGTTAGATCATAACAATTTGTTTGTCGATTTACATAGTTGAACTCATATTTTTACTTTCTCTTGGCTATGTGAAATAAAGTATAAAGTATTGTTTTCGTCCAAAATTTTCAATATAAAAATTTTAGTGGAAATACACGTTTTCGGGTTCCCTGTTTTTTAAATATTGGCCTGTCTGTGTGTGTGAACAGGATATTTCGAAAATAAAAGGTCGTTGATAAATAAAATTTTATATTTAAGTTTGTATCCAGCCTCGCACGGACTGCAACAATTTCATTGGAATCCAATAACAGGAAGTGCCACTTTACTGTTGTCATTTTTTGGTTTTTCAAGATTTTCTCGAAATCGACTCAAACGATTGTTTTAACATTTTACATTTAAGTTTTTTATCTCCTGCATACGAGGCATTAAGAATTTAGTTAAAATCTAATGATCAGAAGTGCCACTTTACTGTTGTAATTTTTTGGTTTTTCGAGATTTTCTCGAAATCGGCTCTAACGATTTTTTTTAAATTTTATATTCAAGTTTTTATCTTCTACACATAAAACGTCTAGAATTTAGTTTAATTCTAATGGTTTTGTGAGGTTTTCTCGAAATTGGATCTAACGTTTTTGTAATTGTTATTTTTAAGTTTTTTATCTTCTCAACATGAGATCTCATGAATTAAATTAAAATCTAATGACCGGAAGTGCCACTTTACTGTTGTAATTTTTTGGTTTTTCGAGATTTTCTCGAAATCACGGCTGTAACGATTTTTTTAAAATTTTATATTTAAGTTTTTTATCTTCTCAACATAAGATCTCATGAATTTAGTTAAAATCTAATGACAGGAAGTGCCACTTTACTGTTTTCATTTTTTTGTTTTTAGAGATTTTCTCGATGCTTTTAAAATTTTATATTTTGGTTTTTTATCTTCTGCACATGAAACGTCTAAAATTTAGTTAAATTCTAATGACTGGAAGTGCCGCTTTAATCTTTAATTTTTTGGTTTTTCGAGATTTTCTCGACTCGGCTCTAATGATTTTTTTAAAATTTTTTATTTAAGCTTTGTATCTTTTGCACATAAGATATCAAGAATTTAGTTAAAGAAGTGCCATTTTACTTTTGTCATTTTTTGGTTTTTCGAGATTTTCTCGAAATCAGGTTTAAGGATTTTTTTTAAATTTTATATTGAAGCTTTTTATCTTTTGCATATAAGATGTCAAGAATTTAGTTAAAATAACCGGAAGTGCCACTTCACTTTTGTCATTTTTTGGCTTTTCGAGATTTTCTCGAATTCGGCTCAAACGATTTTTTAAAATTTTATATTTAAATTTTTTATTTTCTGTACACGAGATGTCAAATCAAAATCTAATGACTGGAAGTGCCACTTTACGAGCGAAGCCCGTAGGTGCGCGTGGGAGAATAACAAAGCTTGTTCTGGCAGACAAGCGAAAGGAGGTAACAACCTCCCCCCCCCCCCG
>JAHWXV010127542.1:0-14368 GCA_024586415.1 Phrixothrix hirtus | reverse complement strand
ATATTTAGGTTTTTCATCGTCTTCGCATGAGACGTAAAGAATTTGGTTAAAATCTAATGACGGGAAGTGCCACTTTACTCTTGTAATTTTTTGGTTTTTCGCGATTTTATCGAAATCGAATGAAATGATTTTTTTAAAATTCTATATTTAAGTTTTCTATCTTCTGCACATGAGACGTGAAGAATTTGGTTAAAATATAATGACAGGAAGTGCCACTTTAATCTTGTCAATTTTTCGTTTTTCGCGATTTTCTCGAAATCGGCTGTAACGATTTTTTTAAAATTCAATATTTAAGTTTTTTATCTTCTGCATATGAGACGTCAAGAATTTAGTTAAAATGTAATGAGCGAAAGTGCCATTTTATTCTTGCGATTTTAAAGTTTTTTTGCTATTTTCCCGAAATAAACTATGACGTTTTCTTTAAAATATGCTACAGTTATTATCTATTTAATGCCTTTTTATGTGGACTTAGCAGTTTTTCTGAAAAAACATGTTATCAGAGAAAATTTGCGGAACTAAGCAAGATTTCACTTTTCCAGTATCTTGAATCAGTGTTTGTCACAATTATCGTTTCCAAAATAAACGTAAATAATAATTTCAAAATTTGTGGATACTGTTTGGATATCTATGTGCGTAAGAGAAAGTCGTGTGTTGTCTCACACCCGATTTTTTTCGTAAATTTAAATTAAATATTCATAGCTGCTCGATGCAAGTGTACAGTTTGTGTCCCGATCATAGACGCGCGTTCAGGAGAGTTGTTATTTCAAGACGAGAAATAATAGTAAATTTGGTACCAGTATGATATTAGGGATACGTTATTATTATAAGTTATTTTGTAATTTAGGTTCATTTAAATTTAGTACAATATAAAATAACTAGAAAAGAGGAAACATACTCGTATTTTAAAAATAGTTATTTTATTTGTTAGCAGGTAAATGATCAATTTCAAACAACAAAGATATTATAGATGAAAATGAAAGTTGCAGACTTATTTCCACGTTTTTTTTTTAAAAATGTGGGTTGTTCGAACTACTAGTCAATAGAAATGTCGATGGGGCGAGACGGCGATCGACGCTAGGCTAGATATAGAGATTTAAGGCTCATTTATAAAATATAAATCCTGGCTTTGTTATAGTTAGCATCATTAAATGAACCTTAAACGGCAGCTTGTTATTTTACATTTCCTGATCTTATTAATCTGAAGTAAATCATTATTATACAAACTGCGATATAAAATGAGCAGTAGTAAACTCAGAAACTCAGAAAAAAATTTCTTGAAATTAATTTCATATTGATGTCTAAATTCTATTTTATGGGAGCGCTGAAATATAACTGTAAAAAAACGCCTCTTACCCACGAGACGGTACTGTAAATGATTTTAGCAGTCACTAATTTATTTTTATTGGAACGTTATTTTTACTGTATTGCGTATCTTTTGCCAAATATTTCAGAGGACCACATGAAAACAGGCGGTGGGTTGCAGGTTGCTGATCCCTGTTAATATAACCAACTGCAATATTTATAGCAATGTTGTCGGAAAAATGCAAGTGTTGTTTTCAACATACTGGATCAGTTGGCTTTATTTTTTTTTAATTATTTGTCAGCAATATGTGTTCATTTCAGTATATATTAATAAATGTTTCTTCTAATTTATACTAAATAATTTTAAAAAGTCAAATTAATACAAATTTTTCAACATTGAGATTTGCAATAAAAAATTTATAGTCACGATTTGAAATGTTGGACATAAATTATAATTGCCCAACTTAGACATAATTTGATAAATATCTAACTCGATTATTCCGTTATTTACCAAAATTAAACATCTTTGACTTGAATGTCAAAATTGCAATATGATGAGGGCGCCACCAATTTAGGGCCAATTTGTTTCCCACGATAAAATATAAAAGCGTGAGATCATTAATTTTGATATTTCTGCAGTTATCTCAAAATTATTATAATTGAGAAGTTTCTCAAATTGTGTTTTTTAAAATGTAAATGGGCATACGCATATACATAGGTAATAGGAATTTTTATTTTCTCTTAACTATATGAAATATAATATAGAGAAAGTCATGTTTTCGGTCAAAATTTTCGATGTCCAGTTTTTAGCTGAAATACACGTTTTCAGGTCCCCTGAGTCCGAAATCATGTTTTTAGAAATTGCGTGTGCGTGTGTGTGCGTATGTGTGCGTATGTGCGCGTGTGTGTGCGTGTGAGCGCGTGTTTGTGTGCGCGTGTGTGTGCGCGTGTGTGTGCGCGTGTGTGTGTGTGTGCGCGTGTGTGTGCGTGTGTACGTGCGTGTGTGCGTGAGTGTGCGCGTTTGTGCGAACGTGCGCGCGTGTGTGCGCGCGCGTGTGCGCGCTTTGGTGTGCGTGCGCGCGGGTGTGCGCTTGTGCACCCGTGTGCGCGCGTGTGTGCGCACGTGTGCGCGTGTGGGCGTGTGGGTGTGTAGGGGTGTGTGCGCGTGCGCCTGAGCGCGTGCGCCCGGCGGCGCAAGTGGGCGCGTGTGGGCGCGCCGGCGTGCGGACGTGTTTGTGTGCGTGCGCCCGTGCGTGCATGAATGCATGCATGCGCGCTGCCTGCGTGCGTGCGTGTGTGTGTACGTATGTGGTCAATATATCTCGCAAACCAAACGTCGTAGAAAAGTGAAATTTTATTTATAAGTTTATTAACGACTTAGCACGTCCTAGTGAGAATTTAGTTCAAATCGAATGACCGAAAGTGCCACTTTATTCTTGTGGTTTTCAGGTTTTCTGCAATTATGCAATTATGTAATGCTATATTACATGAATGAGTTGGTTTCTCTAAGAAAATTTGTTAAAGTGAGTTATTGGGAAAATCTCTATAGTTAAGCAACGTTTTGTCTAGCGAGTAACTTGAATGGGTGACCGTTCCAATTATCGTCCTCAAAATAAAAATAAATTAATATTTTAATAATTTGTGTGCATTATTTACATACCTAATTACTTCTTATTTAAATCTATAAATTATTTTTGCTTTAAATGAGCTCAAAATTTGATTATAAAACTCTTAGTACATGTATAAAGGAAATCAAAATGGATGAATTATTTAAGCTTTTAAATTAATTTTGGAGTTTACAATTTAGGTGTAACTAACGTCTATAAATTCAAATTAAATTTAAAATGTGTAAGAGAAAGTCGTGTGTTGTCTCACACCAGATTTTTGATTTCAATACCACCAATTTGTAAGTTTGGTTGCCTATCCAGCAGTCTGCACTCTTTCTTGATGGCCCTGTATATCAGGGCAATTTTTGAATCTAACCATTAGTAATACCTTAAATTTTGGGAGTAAACTTGCTTTTTAAACAAGTCAAGATTACGACCATCAAGAGAAAATAAGCAGAGCAGAAATATCGTGTTTAGTTTAAAATAACAAACTGTGATGGATTCCAAAGCAGGTTCGGGAGCGGTTACTATAACAGCAAGAAAGGTAATATGAACTCTTGCAACAACAAAAACGGGATCTGGAATCCTAATTGTTATTATCAGTTTTAATTATGTACTGAATGTACTTTTGATTTAGTTCTTCTGCTTTTAAAGATAGTACAAAACTCACCTAATCTATCAATTAGCAAAGTGTTTAAAACTAAAACACAGCTCATGCCCATATTTTAATAATTGAGTAAAATAATTATATTTATCAGATTAATTTAATAAAGGTTACTACGGAATACAAGTTGCACCGAATAATTTTGATCTTACAGTAAATGTGATTTATATTTCATATAACGTCTATTAAAAACTCGTATTGAACATAAACTTTAGAATTCTTAAATCGTAATCCACAGAAAATTTATTTATCAATTTATTTAAAGAAATAGAAATTGCCTATGTAATTTTTATTTTAGATCAACTAAATAGTATCATTAGAACTAGTATTGTATAATATTTATCTGATTTTATAATTTTGAAAACTTTAATCAGTTACGCCTACTAGATTAATTGTTCAGGCTAAATTCATACAATTAAAAAATCATTTGAGAACGAAATGTTAACGCTTATTCGTGAAACATTTTCACGCATTGATTAACCCAGTGACATAGAAGTCTTAAGGCAAAGTAAACGGTCACGTAATAAATTAATTAAATCTAATATTTACTTGAACTACTTTTGCTCAATTAAAAAATTTAAAAATTGTTCCTTTACTTTAAAATTGACCACATTATAAAATGTAATTAATTCTGATAGAGTAGTTAAAGAACAGCATTCTTTGTTGAATATACAAGGTACGACAATTAAGTAATGAGACTGATTTTTTTGCAAGATGTGACAACCATGCAGCTTGCATAGGCGCTCCATCTTTAACTTTGATCTCTAAGCTACTTCTAGTCCAAGCGGCACATTGATGTGGCTGCTCAGTCGTGAATTGTGTTGTAATAAGGGAACACGTGTTTTTTTCTCTCATTATAGAAATGGAATCTCGAAATATTGCGCAACGGTATGCCATTTCTTTTTATGTTAAATTGGGTGAGAATACGATGGCACCTTACGGTAAGCTTCAGAAGACTTTTGGAAATGAGGTTATGTCAAGAGCTCAAGTTTTTCGTTGGCATAAAATGTTTTGTGAAGACAGAACGAATGTTAAAGATGAAGACCGCAGTGGACGACCATCAACCTCACGGGCTGATGTCAACATGGGCAGGGTGCGTGAAATCATACGATCTGATCGAAGATTATCCGTTAAAATGATGGTACAAGAACTCAACATCAATCGGGAAACTGTTCGTTAATACTAACTCAAAATCTGAGTATGAGAAAAATTTGTGCAAAGGTGGTCCTCAAAAATCTCACAGACTAACAGCAAGAAACACGGAGAAATGTGGCACTCGATTTGTTAGAGCAAGTGGAAATCAATGCAGATTTATTAAGACATGTTATCACTGGTGATGAAAGTTGGTTCTATCAGTACGATCCAGAAACAAAACGTCAAAGTTCGCAATGGTGTTCAAAAGGATCACCCAGACCAAAAAAACTCGCATGTTAAATCAAAACTGAAATGCATGGTTGTGTGCTTCTTCAATTCCAAGGCCATTGTTCATAAAGAGTGGGTGCCTCGTGGGCAAACAATTAACCAATATTTCTGCAAAGGAATTGTAGGAAGACTTCGAAAATGAGTTCTCTGAGCCCGTGCGAGCATTGCTGATAATTGGATTCTTCATCACGATAATGCACCATCCCATACTGCACTGTCTGTACAGCAATTTTTAATCTCAAAACGTATTTCAGTACTACCACAGCTATCCTATTCGACCGATATTGCTCCGTGTGATTGTTTTCTATTTCCAAGAGTCAAAATGGTGGTCAAGGGACACCATTTTCAAACAACAGAAGATGTCCAAAAAGCTGTGATGAGGGTATTGGAGGACATTCCAAAAGAAGAGTTCTAGATATGTTATCAGCAGCGCCAGAAGTGCTGGAGTAAGTGTGTGCAAGCAGAAGAGAACTACTTTGAAGGAGATTACACTAAAGATGACTAAAAACATAAGTGATATTTTTTTCACATCAATCTCATTACTTAATTGTCGCACCTCGTACTCGTATATTGCCTAAATTTAGATAACTAAACGCTGAAGCATTTGATTAAAATTATGGGCTTTAATTAAAGGTAATTTTATTTTAGTATTAAATCGGATTTTTGTTAAACGAACCTTTAATTAATTTATAAAATTGCAAATAAAAATTATATTACTTAAATATGTTAATTATTTGTTTTCAATTAATTAAGGTAACTCTTCTTGAAAAGTTGAAATAGAAAATGTTTATAAATTGCTAGAGATACGCCTATGATTTGGTGCAGGCAAAATTTTCTTAAATTATAAAATTTGTTTGTTGTATCTGGTAGGTTTTTAAGTGAAACGAACTCTATAGCTACCGAATTTATTCGTAATTTTTGTACATGATTGTAACGAGTCCGGATAGAATAAAAACAGGTGTTACTAATACCGCGAGTTAGCTTTTGAGTCGGAGTGTGGGTCCAGAACTGTGCTATTTACCTAAAACTTATTTTAATTATGTACAATATTTACAAGGATTCTTCCCAGTGTAAATTCGATTCACTGGAATCGTGTTTGCTCAAGTTTGCTAACCACTTTTATTTTGTTTATACTGTATATGTATTGGAGTCATGAGTCTTGTTGTAATTTAGCTTAAACAACACTTTTATTTTAATTTAGTTGTTATTGATTATTAATGAACAATATTTGTGGTTCGTTATTGTTTGTTAAATAGGTGTACACCTTTCAAAAAAATGTTACTTTATTCGTATAAAACTCTGTTACACTTGAAATGTACTTTACTTTTATTTATTTAGACTGTTTGAATTTATTTTTGATTAGAACTATTTGCATGCTAATTATTTCGAACTGTATACATACTTTGACATGTATAAATCCTTATTTTGCAATTAATTGCACATCCAGTGGTTATATTATATTAATAATATAATCCTTCAATTGTTGTAACTTTTACGTATTTAGAAATAACACATTTTAACAAAAAATGTATTTATTGAAGCAGTAAATTAAATTATACAAGTTTCGATGACTTATTTTGGGTATTAACCTTTAAATTAGTTGACGGTCGTTCTGTTGATGCTTGCTGAATGTGTATGGTATATTAATGCCTACTATGATCAATATTTCGGTCAATTCGATCGATTTAACGTTTACGGATCTCAAAATGGCGTTCGTTTCTTGTGTTGCACAGTCCGGTTTAATATTTTAATTATGTTTTTGGCGTGAGTGCAAATAAATTTAAGCAATTCCCGTTTAATGTGAAATCGTTCTTATGAGGGAGAGTCGACATGCAATCTCTGGATGCAGCGTCAACAGCGGCGAGCCGATATCCAAGCCTCGGGGCGAATATGGCCATCTAACTTTTAGGAAGGATTAAAATGTTTTTACGCACTTCGGTAAGTGTTTTATCATTAACATTCCTTGACTAAACGAGAATAGTATTTTGTCAAATTTGTTGAACAACGCAGGTAAACGACCCTGGAAATCAGTACCTTTAAATGCCGGCAGATCACCCAGTTCCTTAAATTCTGGACCACTACGATCTGTAGCTAAAGTTCTGTTTCTTTGTTTTAGATTTCAATTTTATGCAATGTAACGGAATTTTACAGTAATTCACAGGATTAAAATTACCACTCTTTTATGGGCAGATTAAACCTATGTTCGGCGGTAAAATGTTTTAATATTACTCGGTCGAGATGTTAACCGACGAAGGCGGAAAACTTTTCTGAAGACTCAGGCTTTAAACGTGTGTTTATATATCAAACGGCCAGCACCAAATTCAAGGCGAAATAACTTTCGTTTGGTTTAACTCCCTTAATTACAATATTTTATAACAAATTAATATATCATTAAATGCGCAATTTTAACGCGTGTAAAGCAGTAGAAATGATATTAAGAGAACTGTTTACATACGCTCAAAAATAACAAAAATAGTTATACAGGATTAATTACATTAATTAACAACACTAAAAGTTATGTGAAACATGGTCGATGATAATGCAGACAGATTTTAAACTAAATAAGCTACATTTCATTTAATATAAAGTAATTAAATTAGTTTTATTAACCTGAAATTTTCCATCAATATACAAATCTATGGTACGTTTATCTAATCATTTTACAACACTCATGCTTTTATGTATACAGAGTTAATATCCCTTGACCTACACAAATGAACTGTTCTGATTAAAATAACATACAATAAATTTAAGATATATCAAATCTTATAACTAATTAATATAACACTAATTAAGAGCAAGTAAATAAATTAATACGTTAATCGGTAATTATGAAAAATAATAAAAGCAAAAATAAATAAATATGATAAATGGTTGTTAAAAAGCTCGATAATTACATAACTAGAATATATACATGGTGTTTTGTTAGATTAGGTCTAACGAAACGATTTTAAATAAACAAAATAAATACAATTAATGTAGCTATGTCGTTTCATGCGGTGAGTTTAGCCTCATAATTTATTAACTCAATTATATGCAAAAGGAAAACTCACAGCGACGGTGAAGGTACATTACATGATATATCAGAGTGTCACCCGGACTATATAGATAACGAGATACGACGCGACGAAACTTGGTAGAAACGCAAAACCTTAACAACTTGTTGTTTGCGATACAGATACGCTACGTTTTCTAAATTCTTTTTTCTATATGGTTGATTGATTTGACTATCGTGGGTACGGCTTGTCAGCATACTTTAAATCTAATATAGATTCAGAATGTTCTCCCTCTCCTTGAAATTCACTCACTTAAGCATTTACAACTACAATGATATCGTCCTAATCGTCCTAATTTATAATTTTAACGTCAAGTACTCTTCTCACAATAGCCGACTCTACAATCGAAATAGAATAATCATTTATAATTAGCACCATCACTATTGGGCGCCAACTTGCCTTCATCGATACTTTAGCTCAATGCACGCTTCTAAAATACATCATTATATTTAACTAAAATTGTAAGCGTATTATGTGGTCTATTTTGTACCTGAAGCTTAGGAATGTCTCCAATTGCCATGCTTATTTCACCATTCCTCCATAATTTAGCTGAATATGACGATGTTTCAACCATCTGCAGGACTATTAATCATGCCCAATATGAGACTGACACGGGGTTTACGATTTTACTTCCTTGAGAAGGTACATTTTCGAATTATTCGTGTTCTTGGGGCTCGGACGCGCTAACCGTTGTGCCGCATACGCTTTACGCTTCTAAGGGGTTATAAAAGTTGATATTCTTACCTTCCGCTTTCAGAATTCTACTCGGTTTGTGACGAAGGTAAGAAGGAAACAAAATGAGCAACGCCCTTTAAATTTTTGTTTAACTAGACCAGTTTTATCTGAAGATGCTTACAACTCAGGTAAAGTAGAATACATAAATAATCGAAGACAAAAAACAATAGTACGTTTAATCATTCACGATGTTAATGGTGTTGCCTATAACTTCGCAAATGGGGTAGAAGCTGTAGCATGTGGCCCAAAGCTGCATCACTCTCTGAATTTCCACGCTATTAGAACCTACTTGCATCAGAAATGACAAGAAAGAAGAAGAGGCCAAAGGGACTTATTCCTACAAGCATTTGCGCTTGCATAAAATTATAAACCCCGCGAAAAATGCTTCATTGTAATATATTCTATGCCACGGTTGTTGTACACGTCATTAACACATGGCCCTGATTTTCACCTTTTTTCATCGTAGAAAACTTAACATTATTGTGATACCAAAACTGCACCAATCGCACAGAACTACATTTTCTGTCCCGCGTGAATAAATGGCATGTAATTCTAAAACGACACAAAAAAAAGACGTAAGTAAACAATCCAAAATTATTCTTGACGCTGATTGAATCTAAATTTTTCTCCTAAAACATGATTTTTTTGTGTGATAAAAGTAATAAATTAAATGAATAACATTCGTAATAGCTATGACAAATTATTAAAACACAAACACAAAGTACACTTTACAATAATTCTTTGTCATAGTTAAAATTCAGAATTAGATGAAAAACAACGTTGTACCATGAATTTCAAGTAGTTAACCGACTCCATCGAAACGGGGGTCGTGGATTCATTAATAACCACGTGACAAATATTTACGCTTAAAATATGTGACTACTAAAGGTAGGTATAAGTCTATAATCGAAGGACGTTACTATCCGAATTAAAACGCCAATTCGAATAAAATATTTCGCAGCTAGCCAAAAATTCAGAGATTCTGGCATTCAACATAAATTTAAATGAAAAAGAATTATAATCACTCTGCAGTCGTTTACAAATCGGGTTTTATGTTCTGTATTACCTTAAATGCAAATACAAGGCACAGTTGCATGTAGTTCTACAAATAAATCCGCATTTGTGTTCAAACTTTTACACAAAACTTTACAAACTTTTTTTCGAATTAAATTACTAAGGGCATGTAAATAATGCTCTTTATTTTCCGGACTCCCTGTACAACTTATTCCTTAACTTCGTAAAATCAAATAACTAGTACATAATGCAATTTAAATGTTTAATAAAAGATTCAAATAATTATTGATTCAATATATTGGCAAAAACTGGTAAATGTTAGATTCATTCAAACAAAACATTATTATTAAACAAAGAATTCATGGGGTAACCAGCATATATCTGCCTCATATATCAAATTAGTTTACAATAATTAAAATATCATATTAATTGGCACACAAAAAGACACTGATGTCAATTATTTATAGATGTATAATACATCAAAGTTAATTATCAACCTTTTTGAATGCACCTCGTATGCTTTGTAACCTGTAACCTTGAACATCATCATTTACTAATCCTAATTTAAAATAAGTCAATTCTTGCTATTTAGTTTAATAAGAAATCTTATTTTTAATTCCGTCATTTACAAAAGCATTTTATATAATTTTAATATAACAAATAAAATCTTTGTTGTTGCCTCGTAATAATAAAATCCTATGTTAATTATTTATTTCAGTTTTGTTGAAAATAATTCCAAATAAGGGATAGGGTTTTAGAATTGTTACCTAAATTATATTCATATAAAATTTACGTAGATGATGCAATCAGAATTTTCGGTACCATGCATAAGATTAACGTTGTTACTATGTCAAATTTGCTGATGAGGGATTTTTGTACCGCGATCACGCAGTCCACACTATTGGCCATTTTAAAATTCAATTTTGTGATTGGATAGTTTTTCGTAAGTGAACATTTTTTCCGTTTCCATTTCCGTTTTTGTTCTGTTAGCATTCCTTAGAGGTTAAAACGGTCTTGGGACCAAAGTTGGATTCGGTCATGTTTTAAGCTTGGAAGAAAAGTTCCTTTAATCATGTAAAATATTCGAATCAATTGTGTTAGTTATCGATGATTGTGTAAAGAATTTATCGATTCATCCCGTTATTGGGGAACTGTTTATGGAAGCACGTTTTTGTACATTGTCCACCGTTGGTTGAATGTAAATCCGTTTACGAAAATTATAAATGAAGTAAACAAGTTATAAAGATAAGTTTTTCTAAATATTAAAAACTTAACATCATACAACCAGGCACGTAAATGCATTTTTGTTACTTATCTAAAGTAACTGCAGAAGTAAACTTCAGTAGATCGTTGCATTAATTTTTTTTAACGCCTGTAATTGCAAAAGAGAATCATTAACATTTAGGCTTTGTGCCGTCACACATTTAGCATTATAGAGCATTTGATTGTTTGACATTCTTAATGTAACTTTACGAATAGTTGTATTCTTATGTAAAATTATCACATATACAGGGTGACCCGTTTGTATCAGGTCAACTTTGTTTTCAAATAGCTGATATCTACGTGTTATCGACATGATATTCAGTTACATTAGTTTAACTTTTTAGAGTAGTCATATTCCTTTTAGCGCGGGCCCTCGCCGTAACCTATAATTAACAATTACATTTGTTGTGATACCATCTATGACGTAACAAATTAATTTAAGATTTTGACATTTCTTTTTATTCATTATAGCTATTGTTGATTTATTATTTATTATTAGAATAGTTGTGAATTTATTTTCAGGTATTTAACGAGAACCAAAGTGTATCAACGTTATGTAAGTACGTAGCCTAATGATATTGAATGATTTCCTGTTAAAGCTTTTCGTCGCTGTCTTTGTCATTTATAGCTTTTTGGCTAAGATAGCTGTCTTCCCAAATAAAGCTAGTGGCGCCCTTTTAACATTTAACCAATTTTTATACAATATAACTCTTCCCTAGCAATTACCGCGCAAAACATCTTTAGTTACTTGAGAATCCATTCCTCTCGCTAAGCTAGTCGACTCTAAATCCGCTTGGATAGTACGTATAAATCCTTGCAGGGCTTAAATCCTGTTTATTCCGTGGCAGAATTTCTAAAAATTTACGTTTTGGGGTGTAGGATGATATAATAAAATACTTTAAATAAATCTATAAGATGTTTATATTGTAACATTCTCGTATTTTATTTATTCTAACAACTTAACGACGGCTATCTTGATATCTATTCTAAGTAAATAGCAATTAGGATACAATTCTGGTATATGTTCAACCACATAATTAATTTATAGAATATATCAAAATAGATTGAGGCACAAAGTATTCAGTCTTTAATTATGTACAATTACAATTCTATGCATAAAATTTGCTGATTGTGTGTAAACTTTGAACTTGCCACAACAATGATTATCCAGCACTTAAAGTGCCAACAAAATCGAAGGTTTCAAACAATTTTCTAAAAGTAGAAATCAATCTCCAGCATATATTCTTTGACAGGTAAGAGCTGAAGGTTGTTTGGAAATTCAATTACAAATGAATTTTCCGCAAGACGAATTGTACATAGGACGTCACATTTTGGTGATACAAACTCTTATCAGTGAATTATTCACCCGGGTACAGCCTTCGACATTCGAAGCATGTAATTAATTACAAACCACCTACAAAAATTATACGCCAAATTTGAAAATCTAAAGTGGTAAAAAGGGATGCCTAAAATTTACATAAGTTGTTGCAGAACTAATATTTTAAACAACCAGGCGAAATTTACTTTGACAAATTCGTTTTATAAATATGCAGATGTTTCATTTAAATCAAATTGCCTTTTGTAGAAATTTGTTTTTGTAGCGATTTCAAGAATCTCACTTTCATTTTTGTTTCACTCCCGATTTCACAATTATTTTAATCCTTAACGGGCGATGTGTAGTTCTTGAGACTGCTCGATGCTTTCCCTGTTGTATATTTTTTACCTCTCCGATGATAACCATCAACTCACTCAGATTTTGCTGTTTACATGACCGGGCAGTTCGAAAAGGTCCTTTTCGGACATCACACAAAGTGCAAATGGTGCAACAAATGTGCTGACATATCTGATGCTATCTCGTCGCGCAAAGCTAGAGTGTCTCTGACCTTTTGCAACCGTTCCGACTTGTACTTTCCGATTACGACATTATTTATCAACCTTGCGATTGTCCTGTAATCAGACACTCTGTCGTGATATCTCAAACCAGAATATCGACGAAACATCCTTCACACAATAATGGGATTATGTTCTACCGACCATGGTGTCATGCCATTTAGCTCACGGCAATTTGTTAAAATATTCAATATTAAATAGATACTTTCGTTTCTTAATAAATACGAACAACTGATTTTATACCTTTGTTAGCCAATGTTCGACACGAATGAAGTTCTAAATTGAAACCGCTTTGGTCAGAATTAAAGATATTTTGCAGACTATAATTAACCATACGAAGCTTTACTACATTAATGAATTCTTCACGTATTTGTTTTAAATTAGAAATACCTTCTTGCTCTGTTTTTGTGATAAATTTTGTTATTTTCCTAGAAACGATACGAAATTTTCTTTAAATGCAACAGCCATGTATTTGAGGCCTTAAGATCAGGCTGCAAGTGCCTACTGGCGTAGAGTTATATCATAAATTATAGATCCCCTTTCGTTTGTTTCATTAAAATTTGTCCAAACGTATTCATTAACAAACTTCAATTTGTATGCTTTAGTTCCACCTTCTTCTATTTGTTTTTCCCACCTATATAACTGTTGTAAACATTTTACTCGTTTAAAACAGTTGCGAACACTTTCAATACGTTGGCGTTTGTTTTTACCACTTTTCTAAAATTCAACAGCCTATTGTTTATATTCAATATCAATAGAATCCACTTTCACCAGTATATTAAATTTTTCTAATTGATCGTTGTTATTGGGATCTACATTTTCTTTAGATTGTGCTTCGAAATCTTCCATAAAATCTCCACTATCTTCTGCAAAATTGCGTTCCAATGTAGGATCCAATTGTAATATGATATTATGTTCAATAGTAAATGTAATATTTGAAGTTAATTATATCTTTTTACAAATCATACAATTCCATTTCCCGGTATGTTACAGGATTTGAAACGAAATTACTCACTTGAAACGTTGTCATTAGCATATGAATTACATTTGCTAAATTTATTTGTACCATGTTAGTAGAAACTATTAGTGACTGTTACTAACAATTGGGCACTATCAGGTACATATATTTTCATTAAACTGAAGTAATAATACGCTAGAATGTTTTATTACTGATTTTCCGACATACATTTTAGGAATCGCAGGTGTTTGATTCTAAATTTGTTATAGTATCCCTGTGTCTATTTTAGGAGTCGTTACATCTGGTTGTAAAAAATGTATGATAGTTAAAAATATAAGAGGAAGCTAGTTTAAGTTCACCATCAAAATAGAAACTATTTAAATTTTGGATTAATAAATCTCCAATAGATCATACACTGAAATGTATATCTACAAGAAATCTTTTAAAAATAAATGAA
>JAHWXV010127514.1:0-12239 GCA_024586415.1 Phrixothrix hirtus | reverse complement strand
CTTTAAAATAAGATGCATAATATCAACAAAAATAATTTAATAAAAAACCAGTGGACTTGTAAAATTTATTTAAATACAAAATATTCGAATTTTAACTTAAGAGGTAAATCTTTAGCAAAAAACAAGCTAATATTCAAACTTAAGAACTTGTTAAAAACGTATGCTTCGCAGGAGGCGCAGCGCTAGATGTTAGTGTGGGGGCGTAACCCTAGGTGTAGAAATAGGGGCCCCATTATTATAATATTATATACGCCATCTATGGGTATAGCAATGTAGTTATCGATGTTTGAGGCTTTGGTAAATAAAAAGTGAACGCATACGCCATCTATTGGTATATCGATGTAGTTATCGGATTTTATTAGGTTAAAAATGTATGCGTCACTAGAATTCAAAAATAATTTAATAAAAGGACTTGTAAAAATAGTTATTCGAATTAAATATTCAAATTTTAACTTATGAGAAAAAATCCTAATCACCAATTTCAAACATAAGAATTTATTAAAAAATGACTCCATACATATACGTATAATATTTTGTTAAATTCATAATATCCTTATCCGTAAAAGCGCCTTTAGTAGAATTAATATTTTTTCTGTTTCAAAAATTAACTTTGATTTAAATGCAAATTTAATAATAGACTACTAGCAGGATGCTGATAAGTTATCACCCCATTCATTTTGTTAAACAATGAAATCTAGTTCTACCATTACTTTAAAATAAAATAAGGTAATGTAGCTCTACCAACTCAATAAACAGCATTTGAATATATGAATAATAAAAAATTTTAATTTTAGAAATGTTTTTATTTAGAATTATTTAAACATATAATATATTTTATACAATATTATACATAACATCTTTTACAAAGATTTTGGAGAAAATATTAACAATCTCGGCTATAAACGTAAAGTTTTTATCATTATTTAGCGATAAAAAATCCAATTTTTGCGCTAAGAACTTGCCTTTACATAACATAGTATGCTTGTTTCATCGCTTAGGCCCTCGTTACGAAGAATTTCGGCTACCCTTTCCACGAACAAATCGTAATTCCAGTTCTTTTCTTGACGATTAAGAAAGCTCAATTTTTTATTTACTACATTTCTAAGCGAAAATAATGATTTTATACTGTTCCCGGAAAAATTAATAATATTGATCCCCTGAAGTATTCTAGTGATTTTTTCTCCTTTAAAATGCGTGTATAGGTCGATTGTAATTCCGTAGCCTCCATTTGAAAATTTCGAATAAACTGTTCCGTTTACATAGACGAAACGCTGTTCCATTCCTCAATGTTGAAATAAAGACATTTTTCGCGACACCCTAAGTAACTTATTCGCATTGCAGGCTCAAAATTGTTTTTTAGTTCGCATACTACTTGCAAAAGAATGTTATCGTCGATGAATGCCGACCACGCCGATATTAGATGCGTTTCATTAAAAATATGAATAATTAAAAATTGAAAAGCTTAATTTCTTCCTGCACCACAGCTTCGGAATTGGCCCAGCACAAGTTTGCGGTTACCACAGGTTGAGTCTTCCTTAGCAGTTTTGTATTCGAAGTCTACAAAATAGCTTTTATTAAAAAATGTATTCCAAAGTAATAAAAAAATTATACCTTCAAAATCAGGCCAGCTAAAATTCTCAACTTGAGCATTCGGACTACGGAGATATTCCTCTTCACTTTCAGATTCAGTTAGGGGAACCATGTCTTTATCATCATCGGCGCCAAAATTAAGTTTTCTTTTAGCTGCCATTTTAGTTCGATAGGTTACGCAATTGCACCGACAATACGAAAAACTTTCGCACTTTTCACACGCCAATCCATCAACCTGATCAGGAAAACACTTCAACTCGCAACAAAAACATTCCATCTTTACTTTTCTTTCCAGAACGCTACACTCACTCGGCTGCTGCAAACAATCCGGTTCAGATCAGTGTGCACATACCGACGACAGAATAAACTGGATTATTGCATATGCAGAAGATACTGCAATTCTAAGCGACGATTTCCATTGATATTCCGTGAATACCAATGGCAGTCCAGCATTACGCCACTTTCTTTTGCCAAGCAGTATAAAAGAGGCATCGAATCCTAAAAGAATTCAGTAGTTGATGTGACTACTAGGAGCTTGGAGTAGGCAGATTGAGACCAAGTAACTAGTAGTTGGGAACTATTCGGTGCTTGGAGTAGGCAGATTGAGACCAAGTATCCCATAGTAAAGCGTCTTCACGAACGCCGATTCGCCGAGGAGCTTCCCGCTGCCCGCCAATACGTTCCGCCAGCCTGCTACGTTCAACCAGCCGCTCCGACGACAGCGCCGTCTCGACAACCGACAGCCGTCCCGCGCCGCCAGCGTGTTGAATCCTCCAACTGCCCAGTTGACCTGTGCCGCGCCCGCCGTGAACGACCTACCGCTGCCACCAGCGTCCCGACGTCCGGCGCCCCGACGCAGTAAGTACGCGCATATTTTATTATTAACCATTGACCCCGTTTTAAACATTTTCGTAAGAAACACTAAACACTTGATCCTCATTATCGTGCTCAGTTAACTTGGAATCAACCTTAGCAGCATTTTATTAGTTTATTCTACGCTAAATACTCGATCCTCGCTATCGTGCCCAGCTAGCTTGGAATCGCATTTAGTAAGTTTATTCTGCACACTTGATCCTAGTTATCGTGCCCAATTAACTTAGAATCAAGCGCTCGTGAGTAGTTCAAGGGGTAATCCCCTTGTAACAATTGGCGCCCAACTTAGTAGGTATCTATAGAAGAAGGGAACACCCGACCAAACACGAAGACAAGATCCGAGAGTCGGGAAACAGAAACGGAAGCATCCGTCAGTTCTGAGACTGAAACAAAACTCAGTGGCACCCAAAATATCAACCAAAGTCCGATGGAACAATTACTTCAGGGGAATAACCAAGTTCTCTGGAGACCCATTGGAGGATCCAGAAGCCTTCATAACAAAGGTAGAGGATGCCTTTCCAAACATCCCAGACGACGCAAAACTGGGAAAACTGAAGAAATTCTTAACAAAAGATGACCGGAAATGGTGGGAAGGAAGAGAGGACTTCCTTGTGGACTATGAGGAATTCAAATAATCATTCCTTGACACATTCGGTAGTCTGGAAACCTTAACCAGGATTCGAGCACAATACTACGGAACCTATCAACAGGATAGGGAATCAATGCGAGACTTCTTAAGGATAAAAGTCAAGCAAGCGAAGCGCCTGAAGATAAACCTACTGGAAGACATACTAACTATGGTAAATATGTTTCACAGTCACATCCGAGCTCATCTGAGGGAGAGGAACTTCAAATCGCTGGTAAAGTTCATAGACGCCGCAGAACAAATTGAGCGGGATACAAAAACCGCCGGGGCACCCAAGAGAGTAGTACCCCCTCAATGCAGTTACTGCCCAGGGAAACATTACCATCGGGAATGTCCAACCAAGGGTAACAGGAGCAAGCCGCCGGAAAACGACTGCGTGGCCGAGACCGTCGAAGTCCAAACGTCTCGGCCATCAGAGCAGTATACCAAGCCTCCCGCATCAATCAGTTCCCAAAACTCCAGATCAAGCTGAAAGGGAAGTGGACATAGGTGCAACGCACAACCTGATCCAGGCAAACCACACAAACAAATACATAGCGGAACCTGCAGAAGCAAAACTCGCTAATCCACAGCAGCAAATCCAGGTACTGGGAAGAGCAAAACTGCCTTTCACAGTGGGCAAGACGTCGCTCGAAGACACATTTTATGTGACACCCTCCGTAACTGCTCCGGTAATACAAGGTCACCAGTGGCTGAAAAGTCAGCAAGCGATCATGGATTACGAGCGCCAGTGTATCCACTTCGGGAAAAAGAACAGGACCACTATATACTGGAAAGGTGAATCAGCAACCTCCCCACGAAACAAGAAGGTAATTGAGGAAGTGAAGCACGACTTCCCTAAGGAATTCGAAGATTATTTTAAGAAACTTCTGGAAGATTTCTGGCACCTAATGAATCAAAAAGGGAGTCCATCAACAACTACAACAAGAAAACACAACATACAGCTGTCCAACAACGCCTCTCCATTTAAACAGGCTCCAGGAACATACTCACCAGAGAACAAACAAATTCTGGAAAAAGAGATGCAAGCCATGCTAGCGGATGGAATCATCGAGCCAAACACATCTAACTACTGTTTTAGGGTAGTTCTTGTCAAAAAGAAAAACGGCCAGACTCGATTCTGCGTAGACTATAGGCGTCTAAATTCTATAACGAAGGACCAAAACACCTATCATATAGGACACCCTCAAGGACCTAGGAACGGCAAAAGTGTTCTCATCCCTAGACTTAAAATCGAGATACTGGCAAGTCCCGATGGAAGAAAACGCGAAGAAACTCACAGCATTTAGCACACCAGATGGGGCATGCTATCAGTTTAAAGTCATGTCCTTTGGGCTTAAGAACGCTCCAGCCACCTTCCAGAGGATGATGACCCAAGATGTCCACCCAGGCTACCTCCAAAGGTTCGCCCTGGTGTACCTCGACGACATCGACATCTACTCCGATAATTGGAAGGACCACCTAGAGCACCTACGCCTTGTCTTCGAAAGGCTGACGCAGAACCACCTCCACATAGGGATGGGTAAGTGTCAATTTGGAAAAGCAGCCATTACGTACTTGGGACACCAAATCTCAGCGGAGGGCAACAAACCTCAGGAAGATCAGGTAGAAGTACTCAAAGGGGCGGAAACACCAGCAAACAGGAAACAAACACGAAGTTTTCTGGACCTGTGCAACTCGCTACGAGAATACTTACCACAGTGCGCAGAGATACTAGCACCAATCAACGACGTCTTGGAAGGCAACCACAAATTCAAGTGGACCCCTCAAGCGGAAAAAGTCTTCCGCAGTATAAAGGAGGAGCTGACAAAGCCACTGAAATTGAGCAGCCTGGCCCAAGCAAGCCCCATACGCTGCAAACAGACGCCAGCGGACTGGGACTAGCGGCCGTACTATACCAGATGGACGTTGGCGAAAGACGCATCATCAGTTACGCGAGCGCGAAACTTTCCCAAGCCTAAACCAATTACCACGTAAACGAACTGGAATATTTGGCAGTGATATGGGCGATAAAGAAGTACCATCTGTACCTAGAACAACGGCCTTTCACCTTAAGGACCGATAGCAGCGCCCTCACCTGATTAGACAGAATGAAGAATACACGGTCAAAACTTACCAGATGGGGAATCCTCCTTCAGGGATTTAACTTCCAGGTGCAACACTGCCCAGGAAGTACCAACGAACTACCGGACCACCTATCGCGTCTCCCGACACGTGCAGAAGCCAGTCAAATCATCATGGACATGGATAGGGCAATTTTGCCGAAAACATCCAACATTCACATGGCCGAATTGGCCACAACAGTAAAGACAGAACAGAAGAAGAACCCACATACCCAAAATCTCATCAGAATATGGGAAGAGATAAATCAAAACGTTCCGACCACACCAAGGCATAACCAAATTCTCGCAGAATACCACGTGGAAGAAGGACGCATGTGGAGAAAATCGGAAGAAGGAAACCGCCTCCTAGTGCCACTCAATATCCAACTGCAAGTGATACATAATTACCATGACATCCCAGCAGCAGAAGAAACGGACAGAGCAATAATTAGATATTACTACTGGCCCAACCAAACACAGAACGTACAAAACTATGTAAGAGCTTGCAGAATTTACACAGCCATAAGCCGAAATCGAGACACGAAGCAGCCCCACTCCGACCACATCATCCAACAAAGCCGTGGGAGGTAGTATCGGTAGACCTCATGGGCCCATACCCAACCACAGCCCGAAGACACAGGTTCATCCTGGTGGTCACCGACCTATTTAGTAGATGGACTGAGGCTTTCCCGATGGAACGATCAGAGACCAATGACATCCTCGAACCACTGGAAAAGCAAGTTTTCCAGAGATTTAGATACCCAAGGGCCATAATCTTCGATAATTGACCCCGATTCATTTCCATTACCTGGGACGGCGCCATAACAAAGTGGGGATGCCTACATTGGACTATACCCATATTTCATCCACAAGCGAACCCAGTTGAGAGGAGGAACCAAGAGATAAAAAGGATAATCCGCCTTGGTCTGGAAAACGAAGCACAGGCACCGGATTCGAATGGATCCCTCCAAGAAGCATTGTACACTCTGAGAGGGAGAGCCAACGCAGCGACCGGACTAACACCGAGCCAGGCTCTTTTCGGCTACGAAATCTCGAGGCTAGGTGAGTGGAAAGTCAGGGAAGGCACGGCGGACAACAGATCGCGAATACAGAACCTGGAGGACCGGATACAAGTAGCACACCGAAATCAGCATCGATATAGGTCAAGGTACGCGATTCCGGAACCGCCTCCAGTGCGTTTCATGCCTGGAGATCAGGTCAGAGAGAGGGTGTTCCAACCACAAGGGCCCTTAGCACCAAGTTGGGAAGGCCCCAGAACGGTCATCGAAGAAGCCGGACCAAATGTGTATTGGATCCAGCGTCCCAACAGTGATCCAACCAAGGTTTACTCTAACGATCTACACATCCTTCCAGCGGAGAGAAGACATCCAGAAGAAGAAGAAGAGGAAGACGACCCCGGAGACTCGCAAGGCGCATCCTGCATCATCATGCCCCAAGGGATTAGCAACCGAAACCGGCGAATGCTCTTAAGCGGGGAGGAATATTGCATATGCTAAACATAATGCAATTCTAAGCAACGATTTCCATTGGTATTCCGTGAATATCAATGGCAGTCCAGCATTACGCCACTTTCTCCTGCCAAGCAGAATAAAATGGGCACCAAATCCTGACAGAATCGAATAGTTGGTGTGACTACTAGAATCTTGGAGTAGGCAGATTGAGACCAAGTGACTAGTAGTTGGGGAACTATTCGATGCTTGGAGTAGGCAGATTGAGACCAAGTATCCGATAGTTCATAGAGCTGAGCAGACGGCATTAGTAAAGCGCCCTTTCGAACGCCGATTCGTCGAGGAGCTTCCCGCTGCACGCCGTCACGTTCCGCCAGCCCGATACAGACCACCAGCCGCTCAGATGACAGCGCTTTCTCGACAGCCGACAGCTATCTCGCACCACCAGCCTGCTCAGACTTCCAGCCGCCCAGTCGACCTGTGCCGCGCCCGCCGTGAACAACATTCCGCCGCCACCTGCGTACCGACGCCTGGTGCCCCGACGCAATAAGTACGCGCAGATTTTATTATTAACCATTCACCCCGTTTTAAACATTTTCGTAACAAACACTCAACCCTCAATCCTCGCTATCGTGCCCAGTTAGCTTGGAATCGCATTTAGTTAGTTTATTCTGCACACTTGATCCTCGTTATCGTGCCCAGTTAACTTAGAGTCAAACATTAGTTAGTTAGTTCCACATTAAACACTTGATCCTAGTTATCGTGCCAGTTAACTTAGAATGAGCCTTAGCATAGTTTTAGTTAGTTTATTCCCCGCTAGACACTAGAGCTTAGTATCGTGTTAGTTAACTCAAACTCATAGTTATAATTCCTTGTTATTTACACTAGACACTAGAGCTGGTTAGTACCGTGCTAGTTAGCGTAAGAATAAGACATTGACTAGTGCGCTCAAACCTACTGTCCAGTTCCTCTCTTATAAAGAACTAGCTGGCAGTAGCCTTTGAAACATCCAGAGACCTACAAGAACGAGGCAGAGGGGACGTGGCCGCATAACGCTTGTGAGTGGTTCAAGGGGTAACCCCCTTGCAACATCTCAAAACGCATATCCGTCGGAGATATGAGAAATGTTTCTCGGGGCTCCAATGTCACTGATATATTGCTATTGGTAGCCAAAATACTGATGACTTCCTCTTGTCAATAATTGCTGGCGACGAAACTTGGTGGCATTATTTTGAACTATTCACTAAGTTGTCACCGATACAATGGAAACATTCAAATTCACCACCACCAAATAATTTTAAAGCACAACCTTTGACATTTTTTTCGACCATTTGCTGATAGAGTTTAAGGAATCTAGTGTGAACATCAGTTCAAACCTGTACAATAAAGCTCTGAACAAACTTCATCAAGCAATAAGCCGAAAACGCCCATGGAAGCTTTCACGTGGTATCCTTTCGTTTGACGACAGTATTCGGACTCATGTCGCCAACGTTAGAAAATCTGCAACAAAAGAAATGGAGTATTTTAGAGCATCCATCCTATAGCCCAGATTTATTGCCTTGCGACGTCTATATTTTTAGGCCACCGAAAAAGGTATTAAAACGTAATAGTTTCAGTCGGACGTAGAAGTACAAAACCCTGTGAAAGATTTCTTCACTCAGCAGGCACAACAATTCTATGAATGGGGCATACATCGATTGGTGAAACAATGGGATATGGTGCCTTAACTGTGGTAGTAATTGTATGTAAATATATTTTTTATGGTCCAAAATGATAAACTTTTGGGTAACGATGTACCAAGTTACACAGAACTCCTATCTTTTGAATGAGTCTTGGAGTCCCTAGTACTTTTGGGCTTTTACCTCCTTCGTAGTAGTTTGCTATAATTTAGGAGATTTTATTTTTGGTGGCGATTAATGGCCCGGATTTTTATCTTAAACTTGTTAGAATCGCTTATGGTTTTTGGATGCCTTCAGCGAATCTTCTGGCGGATTGCGTAGCTTCGACTATTAGAAGTCATTTACCATTTTATCAATGGAATTGGTGCATTAGAACATTGCCCTCTTATCTCCATCGGAATGTCTGCCTGGTAATTCTTTTTGTGCTGCTTTATAGCAGTGCCCATCTTAATGGACGTGGTTTTTACTCATCCTTCTCTCCGAACACCGCAAGGATGTCAGCGAGCCGGGTCAGTATTTTTGTGACGCCTTCTCTATAATAGGGGGCGTCTTTCGCTGCTTCCCACGTGATGGCTGCAACTTTAGCTAGTTTCTCAGCTGGGAAATCGGAGTTTTCCCTTGCCACTTTTGGCTGTTGAGCGGCTGGCGGCCTACGCA
Organism: Phrixothrix hirtus; assembly: GCA_024586415.1. NCBI lineage: Eukaryota > Metazoa > Arthropoda > Insecta > Coleoptera > Phengodidae > Phrixothrix > Phrixothrix hirtus. Next base: position 3,223 of record JAHWXV010127514.1, on the reverse strand, counting down.
CTGCTTCCGCGTAGGATTGGGCTTCTGATACGGTTCTTGCCCGTGATGGTGTTTTCGAGTCTGTTGGTAGTTTCGAAGCGGGGTATTTTGGGCACCCCCTGTAGCTAGCGGTGTGGCTTCCACCGCAGTTTGCGCAAGTCGCTGGAAGTTCGCGTTCCTTCTGGCAGTCACCCGTGTGGTGACTACCCGCGCACTTGACGCAGCTTGCCTCGGCCATGTAGCATCTTTGGGAGTGCCCAAAGTACTGACATCTGTGACACTGTACTATGCCCTTTCCTACCGTTTCGAGGATCATCTACTCTGATTCTGAGCTAAAGAATTTCCTTCAGAATATCAGCGGAATATGAAGTTTGGTTCGTCCACTCCGCGTGCGCTTGACTTTGAGTACTGGCAGGCCCTTGTAGCGCAGGTCCTCCACTATTTCTTCATCCGTTAGGGTTTCAGACAGCCCTCTGACCACTACCTTCAGTGCCTTCTCCTGTGAGGAGATTGGTGTGGTACCGGTGTTGCCTTTCGTCCAGTATGGTTCTTATCTACCTGTAGTCTTCAGGTTCTGCTGACTGGATTCTAATTCCCAGCACTGTGTACGCTGAGGTTGCTGTCTTGATATCTCTTGTTTTGATTTCTCTGGCTACACTGATCCATGCTTCTTTTCTGCGTAGAACGATAGAGGGGGTTTTTTCTTTTTTCGGTCCTCCTACAGTGCTAGCAGCTGTTGTCGCAGATTTTTGACGCTGTGACTGCGGTTTCTCGTTTTTCTCTGTCTTTTCCAGTCCGGAGAGAGCTTCGTATTTGTTTTTTATCGGAATTTTCGGTGCTGGACGGGCTTCGGGTTTCTTCGCGCCTTTGTACTTCCTTTTTCTCTTGTTATCCACTAGTGTGAAGTGATCGAGGATTTCTTGCTTTAGGTTTCTTTCTTCCTCTTCCGAGGAGTACTCCATCGTGTCCAACTGGTTGTGAGCTTCTTCTCTGATGTTTACGGAGGTTGTCGCGGGCGCGGTTTGAGTGTTTTTGTTTAATTTCTGAATTAGATTTTCCATTTCCGTAAGCTTCTTCTGGAGTTCTTGATTTTGTGTCTCAAGCTGATTAATTTTATCAGTTTGAGATTGTGCGTGTTGAGATTCTGCAGCTAAATATGCTGCAGTCTCTTGCGCTATGTGCTTGCCTTGTTGTTGTGCACTCATATTCACTGTGCCCGACGTTTTTGGTGGCTGTTTTGGTGTTGCACCTGTTGAAGACGTTGCGAGTTGTAACGTTCGTTGATGTATTCTTTTTTCTAATTCTTTTGGACAGTACCAGGAATCAGCCATCTTGGTATATTTACGTTCGATAAAACAGTTTCTGAATGTGTTTTGTACTGCATCCGACCCACTACTACAAGTAGAAGGGGCCTAAGGTACAGCATAATAAAACTCAAAGTGAGGTAATACAACTTCCAACGAACACGTCTGTACTCGGTGACAGCTGCAGGCGCACTCATTTTCCTATTAAAAGCCTTTGCTTTGTTTTATCGCTATTGGAGCCCCGAGAAATCAAATCTCTTAATCTCCGACGGATATTTAACCATTGATATTGTGTATTTTGTTGTCGGTACGTGCACCGACTTCCCTTTGTGGGCGGAGTGTGGACTTCATAGCAATTAATTCAAAATTGCTAGGATTTCTGGCAGGCATAGTATTATTTTTGCTATGCCTTCTGATATGTTGCCTCACTCCTTCGTGGCATCCACTAGGAGATATTCGCCGTCGGAGAACGGGGCTCCTCCCCCTTGACTGCTGCGGCGTAAGATACGCCGCTTCGTGTTGGCACTGCTGCTGGTGTTGGTGCTGCTGGGTACCTTGGGCGGTTAGGACACCCCCGGTAGCCAGCTGTGTGCCCGCCTCCGCAGTTTGCACACTTGGCGGGCTCTTCGCGGCTCTTCACGCATTCCGCGGTGTCGTGTTTGGCGGCGCATTTGACGCATTTCGACGTCGCATGAAACCGTCGCTGGGTGTGCCTAAACTTTTGGTACTTGTGGTATTGTACTGTTCTTCCCGATTTTCTCGGCGTCTTAACGGTATTATGTTGAAAATATTCTTGCCCGCTGGAGATTTCTCCACCTCCAGGTGGTTTAGCGGCATCGGGATTTTTTCAGGTACCCTGTGAATCCTCCTAACCAGAACGGTACAGTGCCATAAGGCACTGTACCGTTCTGCAAGACTTCTTCGGCGTCTCAACTGTAATTGACAGGCTTAGCACAGCCTTTATGCTGAACACCTTCTTTCCCGCTGGAGATTTCTCCACCTCCAGGTGGTTCAGTGGGATTGGCGTCTTCACGAATAAGGTCGTTTTTTATTTCTGAATTCGTGAATTCCTGCGGGAGGCCAGGAATGACCACCCGCAGAGGTTTTTCTTTGTTAAAGAGATACGTGTGGTATGGGATTTCCTTTTCTTTGAGATAATTTACGACCTTCGCATGGTCGCCTTCACTTTGGAAGTGGATTTTTATCCCAAGAGCCATATTCTTGGCATCGTAGCTCTCGACTCCCAGGCAGCGTAGATGTTCGCAGACCTGGGTCCAGCGGGACTTGTCTCTAATCACTATCGGAGGTACTTGCACGCTGATTCGCCTTTCGGTTGTGGTTGCGAGCAGCTCGAACCTATTTTGGGCCAGGAGTTTTGCTGCCGGTTCACTTGCAGCTAGCTTGCGGGATCTTCTCTTCTTCCCCTTCTGCTTCTCGAACCCGTCTTCCATTTTTTTGTCGCCTTCTTCTGAGGAAGTTGCGCAGTCAGGGTTGCTGGCTGCCAACTTCTTTGCGTCTTCTTCTGCGCTTTTCTTCTGCGCGGCGAGTAACTTTATGACTACCATAGCATCGTTGTCTTTTTTAATGAGTTCTTCTGCGAATTCCTCAGCATGGGGTAGGTTGATTTTCATCATCGCTAAAAGCTCTGATGGAATTCCTTTCCGTGTTTCGGCATCCTAAAAGATTTTTGCCGGAAGTTTCTCCATGTTGTAGGCGTCCCCAATGGTTTTCAGCATGGCGAGGATGTATTTCCTCTGGGAGTCACTGATAGGGCGCGTCATTGTAGTGGGAATAATTCAATCACTCTGAATAAATAAATCGATCAATCTGAACCTGAATTTATTTGTTTGAGTGTGAGTTGTACTGCACCCGACCCACCGCTACAAGTAGAAGGGGCCTAAGGTACAGTACAATAAACGGAAAGGTTGAGTAAAGAGGAG
>JAHWXV010127509.1:0-12353 GCA_024586415.1 Phrixothrix hirtus | reverse complement strand
TTGTTTTAAAATAATTAATAGTTGGCCTTCCCTTTATTTATCTATTGTATTAATTGTCAATTTTGAGTTGTCAATTTATTGAAAAAGAAAACAAATAGTTGTCGAAACGTTTAATTTTTTATTAAAGTTACAAGGTTTAAACCAAAAATTGTTTTAATTATAATTAGAAAATAAATTACTCATATTGTTTCAGAAAATCCAAAAATTATATATATACGAATACTTTTGTTATTTTTAGTGTGTTTTTACCATATTGTAGGCGCGTCTAAAATGCCTGCAACATTTGTCATTAATTTGAGAACACCCGGTATATATAAATAAGTAAATTAATAATAAAATCCAATAGGTAAACTACCAGTATTATTATAGCTATATTTGTAAACGAGAATTTTAGAGTTGTAAATCCATTTTTGAAAATATTTAGTAATATTCAAAAATTCCCAGTTCATGCTTAGTTTTAAAAACGCAACGCCAGCTTTCTCATGAGAACGTTTACGATTCTAAAAGTAAATGTTAACCATCGATCCCCTTTCCCACGTATGTTCAAGGAGAAACTTCTTTTAACAGGCAGTTAAGAGCTAACTACCATAAGATCTGTGTGCGTTTCCTTTATTCGAGAGTGCAAGTGCACTTGATAGGGCCTAGCTTTGGTTTATAGAAGTTCATAAATGAAAAGTTATCCCGTTTAACGTTTTATCGAAATACTGAATTCAACACCAGACGGCGAATTTTAGGGAATCTGTTAGTAGATAGGATTAATGGATAGCAGACCAGTCTTCCCTCGGTTTTATTCATGGTTTTTCGCGGTTTCAATTTAATTACCGGTTTTATTCACTGTTTTCAATTTAATTAACAGTTAATTAGCGTTTTTTCGGTTTCCACGGTTGTATTCACGGCTTTAAATTTAATTACGATTAATTAGCGGTTTTCGCGGATTTTTTTTGTGGCTTTCACGGTTTAATTAGCGTATTTATTCTCGTTTTTGAACTTAATTTCGCGATCTCAATTTAATTAATGGTTTAATTAACGATTTTATTCGCGTTTTCAATTTAAATAATGCTTTAATTAGCGATTTAATTAACTTTAGTTTAGTTTAGTAGCGTTTTCGAGTTAATGTCGCGGTTTTCAACTTAATTCGCCCACGTGGATGAGACCTATCCGCCATTTTTTCGCAAATCCGCGGTTTATTCATGGTTTTCGCAGTTTCAATTTAATTACCGGCTTTATTCGCAGTTTTCAATTTAATTTATCGAGTTATTAATCCGCTATCAATCAATCATCCTGCGATTTATTCACGCCTGCAATTTAATTATTGCTCCAGATGCATAGTTTAATTAACTTTATATCAATGTTATTTTTAAATTAGCTGTCAATATTTAATGTAATACCTTCGAGATAGTTTAATTAGAGCAGACAGCTTTGCCTACCAGTAATTAAATTTTATATGAATATTTATTTCCCCGTTGCGAGCATCAATATCCCGAAGGGATATTCTTTGATAATTATATTTTTATTAATCAAATTTATATATGAATATTTAGTTTCCCGTTGCGCACGTTAATATACGGAAGGGATATTTTTGTTAATTATATTTTGCTTAATCAAAATTATATGCAAATATTTAATTTCCCCATTACGCGCATTAATATCCCGAAGGGATATTTTTGATAATTATATTTTCTGCAATTCAAATTTATATGTATATTTTAATTAAATTCCCCATTACGCATGTGGACGCTATTTTGTTCAAACATTTAATCCATTTATTATCCCGCGGTATTTTTCCATCTTTTATTATTCTTACAAAACCAATTAAATGCGACTATTAATTATTCATTCGATTTATTGCATGAGATATATTTTAAAAATAATTCCCGAATGGATATTATTTGATAGTCATATTTTTATTTTATATGCGGAGATTTAATTTTTCGTATTATTTTGCATTAGCTGAAAGTCTTCATTTCAAGAATTTTTAAGATTATTCAGACACGTAAAAGGTGATGGCTTTTAAAATGCACTTCACTAAAAGGGGCTCAATATTTCAACCTTTGGCGCCAAGATTATAACGTCTCAAGTATTTGAAATAACTGAGATGGATTTAAATACATTTTCAAGTAGTAGAATCAATTAAGATTTTAATTGCGACATAAATTAAATTAATACAAATGCAGTCCAAAATTTAAAAATTGTCTGTGAACGTTTTATTTATTACATCTATATAAGATACGAAGAATAGATTTTTAACTTAACTATACGAACGTACATTTCTGTATAGACGGACGAGTACCTAAATGCAATTTAGCAAAAGCAGACTTTACAGCTTTAGCTGTGGTGCCCCTTTCTTAAAATATTTCTAAATAATATAAAAGAACCTTTTAATGCGTAGTATAACAAATATTTATTACAGCTTTTAACTTTCAAAATTTTTAACATTGAAATTACACCTGCGTGTTGAAACGAGTATAAATGATTAATCGCATACAGTTCGGGGATAGCTATATGCTTTGTCACGCGATAACTTTTTTATTCATTTGCTCATACATTTTCAAAGCGAATGCATGTTACCAGTTATTACAATTTTTCAAAGTGTGTTTGCTTCGTTTAAAACAATTTTTTCACAATTATAAAACGTAAGTATATTTCTTTTTATCGCAATATCTATAAAAGGAAATTAGGTGTATCTACCTGATAAATCGAAGCTGATATGGCGCTTTTGACATGTTTCATTCTAAAGTTTATCTGATTGAAGGTGAATGTGGTAATGTATTTTCAATTATTTATAAAATGTATGTTGATGTATTTCGTTGGATCTATCCGTATAATTGGTGAGGTCTTTTCTTTTAATGGTTCGAATATTAGCGCGATGTCTCGCCTCAGTATATGTAAGTCGGAAATTTGCGAAATTTAATAGGTTAAGAACTAATTGAATAGTTCCATTCAATAAACGGCCCATCTGGAACAGTGGCACCCCTTCTCTATGTCAAGTCTTTGTACGTTGTTTTAGCGTATCTCTTAGGGCGCGGAAGAGCTGGTGTGATTCCTCGGGAATCCTCCCTACTCCGCAGAGCTAGCGGGTCATCAACCTCACTGTAGTGCGTAACGCTAAACGCGCCCGTGACACCCTACAAGACCAAAAATAAAAGAGTAGTTTGAGAATTACGAAATAAAATTTCTTTATCTGTCAAATTACGCCACCTATCCCGGAAAAACGATGCAATGATTGCTATGTATAAGTGGGTGCCTTACGTTTTATAATAGGCAGCACATAAAGTAATTGGATGTTATATTTTAATTTCGAGCATGATTTGTGATTATTTAATGGTTAATCGAAAGCAGTACTTCAGTGAATATATTTAAACTATATTAACTTAAACATGGGAATATATTCCAAAGGTGTTTCTTTTTAATTATTTTCAATAATTTTCTGTAGTATTCCTTGCGTAAAACAGGTAGTCGGAAATCTATTCACTTCCGAATCTAACCTTTTTTGCTCTAAAAGATTCGTTTTGTTTTATGCCAAACTTACTGACGGATCCGAATCCGGAAGGCCCGTTGGCCGCATTTAATGCCTTCCGCGTCAAATTTGCATTTTTTCAAAAACTGTAAATTGACTAGTGTGCAACATAAGTTTCAGTTTAACCTGCTGTAGCTTTTGCAATTTTTAAGCAATTTCAACAATGGTTTTTATAAAGTACACGTAATTTTATTCCAAGTGCAATGGTTCAATTAAATTTTTAGTAAAAGCAATAACTTATTATTGATATACAAAAACTAACAATAGTTGCTTCCAGAATTTAATTTCGTATTGAAATTTTCGAAATGCGGGTAAGTTTTTATTTGTGGCTCAATTATAATCACCCTTGCGCCGTTAAAATCGCAAAATATGGTACTTATTTTCTTATTTGACATTTTTTCTTTAAATATGTACATTTTTCCTAATTACGAGTTAAAGTCGGAGTTCATATTCCGCTGTCGATTGCTTACCTTTGCTATCCACTACCACGGAACATGTACAACGATAAAAAACAAACATCTCGGACTTTTTTCAGTTTAAAAAATATTAACACATTTTGCTAAAAAATATAACTAATTGTACAAAAAAATTTTTTTTTTACATTTACAATTAGATGAACATCTTTGAGCACTATATTTGCAATAAACATTTTTCTCACTGAATGCTGGGTTTTGGCTAATTATCCCTTAAAATGGGCGTTATAATACCATTAGAAAATTGCCATTGAAAGACTGTAGTATCCAGAATTTTACAAAGTAGGTGATTGGAAGTTTTATATACTTTTATATGATATAAGCCCCTTAAAACGTGAAATTGGAAAACGGATCGGGTGAGCGGAAAAATCTGAAATTATATAAAAACTAAGTATTTAAATAGACGTAGAAGACATTAATTTTATCTTATATCTCTCTTGCAAAACCATCTCATTTTACTTTCTTCGGCCCCTTTGGTTTTAAATTTTTTGGAAGTGCAAAAAATAATGTACATATATATACCTAAAGACCAAAGTGTTTTTTAATCCCTCGAGATTAAACGAGGGATTTTAGTTCCTTTGTATATAATATTATATTATATATCTATGGATTAAACTGTTCCTTTTAATCGTGAGAGAAATTTTATTTCTCGGGCGACAGCGAGAGAAATCCCTCGAGGGATAAAAAATCATTTTGGTCCTGGAGTATATACGTTATATTTTTCACTTTAGAATAATTTAAAATCCAAAGTGTCAAAGAAAGTACAATTGCATAATTTTGACAGTGACAATTCATTTGATTTATCAGTGTATGCTTCACGGCAAATGCTATTTAAATTTTATTTGTAAAGCGCTATAGCAACGCTTTTGGAAATATAGAATTTTAATTAGTTAATTTTTGTTATTGCTTTGGATTTACTTTGTTTATTCGGAATTTAAAGAATAAATTTCCTTGGGAATTAAAGTAATATTTTAATCCCTTGAGATAAAAGGGGTTGCATTAGTCGTGGAAACAAGTGACTAATGTTGACGTTTTAGTCCCAAAAGTGTAAAATATACTATTAATTGGTTACTCTTTCTTATTGCCATGAATTTACTTTGTTAATGCGGAATTTAAAGCACTTTAATTCGCTTGGGACTAAACTAAAATTTTAATTCCTTGAAATAAAAAGCGTTGCTTTCGTCATGGAAACAAGTGACTAATTGTGGAGTTTTAGTCCAGCAAGTACAGTAGTTATGCTATGGGCGTTCTGGATCAAAACGCTACATAACCTCACATTTGAATTTTGGCGGCTATCTTGTGGGAGGAGTCAACGGGCGTTAACTTGTGGGAGGAATCGGCGGCGCCCGTTCTGTGGGAAGAGTCAGCTATTTTTTGGATAGAGTGGGGACAGTCGGTCATTTTGTGGGTAGGCAGCGGCATTTTTGTGGCAGGAGTCGGCCATTTTGTGGGTCCGCCATTTTTCGTGAAGGGTAGGAGGAGTCGGCGATTCTGTGTTTTGGCCATTTTGGGAGTGGAGGCATCGGCTATTTTATGTGCGGCCGTTTTGGGGCATAGCGGCGCTTGCACAGGATTGAAAAATTCGGACTTAGGGTAAATAACATCATGATGTAAGGGTACAACATGTACATCTTTCTGTAGCAAAGAAGACGGACGATAAATTAGTAGAGTCAGCCATTTTGGGGCGTGGCGGCACATGCGCAGGATTAAAAAAAATCGGACTTAACGTGAATAATATGTGCATATTTTTGTAGTAAAGATGTCCTCATATCTTATCACACAGTAGTTATAATTAGCATGCGATAGCATTTTCTTATCGGCCCATACAGGAAATGAGTTATATTTTTATATAATTAGAATGAAAAAAACCGATGTCCTCATTTCTTATCAGAGTAGCAGGAAATGTATTGAGATAAGCCTGCGAAGCATTTTCTTATCAGGCAGGAAGTGGATCAGATTAATTATTAGCACGTAAATTCCGACTTTCGCGTTTATTATCAGGCTGGAAGTGGGTTAGAGTTATTATTAATTATTAATACGTTTTCCCACATGTTTTTATATGGCTCTATTTCTCTTCATGCAAGTGTCTTACCAACCCCAGCGGAAAAAGTCACGAGATTTAGTTACAAAGCAGATTCTAGAGATTTTTCAGAAATGTCACTAGAGTCTAGGGGATATTCGAAGTAAGTATGTCCCTAGATTTAGAGGGAAATTTGAAATACCTCTGAATGGAAAAATCGATACAACAACGAGGTTTGCAGGCTCGGATTATCTATGCAACTTTAAGCCCTTTGTAAAGGTTGTCACGGCTTTAATTCAGATATTTCAGCATATCAATGAAGCAATACATCACGTGGTATATCTATCTAAAGCGGGGGTGGTAAGGCACTTTTGAAATATGCATTCTTGGATCTGAGCATCCTAATAAGAAATACTTTTCTAATACGCCGCGTAGTACTAACAATTTTGGTATAATTTTACTCAACTTTGTGCAAGTTCGATCATTTACGGCCCATAAGTGCAAGGCATTCTGGGTAATAAAATTCAAAACGACTTTAATTCAGCTATTTTAGCATATCAAAGAAGCAATACGTCACGTGGTATATCCATCTAAAGCGAAGGTGCCAAGGCACTTTTGATGTAAAAATTATGTACGAAAATCATAAATTATTGAAGAAGCAATACGTCACGTGGCATATCTATCTAGAGCGAAGGTGATAACGCACTTCTGATGCAAAATTATGCATGTAAAATTAAACGTTATTGAAGAAGCAATACATCACGTGGTATATCTATCTAAAGCGAAGGTGATAACGCACTTGTGATGTACAATTATGTATGTCAAATTATTGAAGAAGCAATACATCACGTGGTATATCTATCTAAAGCGAAGGTGATAACGCAGTTTTGATGTAAAATTATGCGTGAAAAATTACAAATTATTGACGATGCAATACGTCACGTGATATATCTATCTAAAGCGAAGGTGATAATGCACTTTTGATGTACAATTATGCATTCCTGGACCTGAGCATGTTTAACTGTCACCTCAGATTAAAAGAAGCATGCTTGCGTTCATGTAAAAAAATGACGTGGACGGATACATCAGCATACATCATATCCTGATCCGGAATCCATCTTAAACCGAAACTTTCACGATGCCTATGAAGCAAATTCCGCGATTTAAACGACAAAATCAAGTATATCTATTAACGTTATGATGAAGGAAAGTAAAAAAACAAACATTTCATTGTTCTTTCAGCGTATCTTACCAAAAATAAATTATTTGATGATTATGTAAAGCCTGCATTGTGCTGATGGTTTTGATAAAATATTCTGTATTTGTTGTAAAAATGCCTTCCAATTTAAATCTCGCTTACCAGCGTGCCGTTTGAGAATTCGTTATATGTAAAAGTATTGAATGTCAATCTAAATAGTGACAATTTTTGATACTGTAAAACTACATTTTTTTAATAAAAATGCATGTCCTATTTTCATATCACAATGGTCAAGGTAGATTACAGAATGTCAACTTAGTGAAAATGTTATCTTGCAAATAAATGCACTTATAGCATTTCCAATTTTGCGGCATTACGAATCACTATTTATGGATATTATCATCAACTTACAAGGCTAGAAAAAATTAAAATACCTTCTACAAATCATGTTTTTTTTATTATTCTATACTTTTACACAAATTATATACATTATTATCCTATGCTTAAGGCATCTTAGTTTCTCTCCAAATATATTTGGCCGTAGCTCCAGCTGAATTCTTACGTCTAATTAATTGGACATTGTTATATCTATTAGACGTTATAATTGTTGTCAACTGGAAATAAGGTAATTATTATCCACAAACCAAACTGCTCACGTTCGTTTAATGTAGCTAAATCCCAGTTGGTATTAACAAAATTATTAATAATACTATTATTGATGTAATTGTAATGCCTATTTATTAGAATTTTATGAAGGATCGTGTATCGAACTCAAATTCAAAGTTAAAACTAATAAGATTACTGTTTATATATTCATCAAGTATAAAATAACCATTAGATATCGATACCCCAAGTGATTTTGGATAAGCTGTAATGGGGTCAATGTGCTATGTACTTGACCTTCTTCTTCTTGAAAATTCATGTCATATAAATTATTTTCACACATATACACACTTTACTAATAATAACTGTAGCCCACTTCCAGCCTGGTAAGAAACGTGAACGTCACAGCATTTACGTGCTAATAATAAATCTGACCCACGTCCTGCCTGATAAGAAAATGCTTAAGCATGCTAATCTTAATACATTTACTGTCTACATTGATAACAAATGAGGTCATCGGCTTTATATGCTAATTATAAATCTGATTCATTTCCTGTCTGACAAGAAAATGCTTCGCATGCTAATTATATACAAATCTGACTCATTTCCTGTCTGGGCTGATAAGAAAATGCTTTCGCATGCTAATTATAACTACTGTATGATAAGAAAAGAGGACATCTGTACTACAAAAATATACACATATTATTCATGTTAAGTCCCAAAAGCCCCCAAAATGGCTGACTCTCTATTCATTTATCACCTTTCTCCATTACTACAAAAAGATGTACATGTTATATCGTTACATCAAGATGATATTTACGCTAAGTCCGAATTTTTCAATCCTGCGCATACGCCGCCATGCCCCAAAATGGCCGCACACAAAATAGCCGACGCCTCCACTCACAAAATGGCCGATCACAAAATGGCCGACTCCGCCTACCCTTCACGCAAAATGGCGGACCCACAAAATGGCCGACTCCTGCCACAAAAATGCCGCCGTCCACCCACAAAATGGTCGACTGTCCCCACTCCACGGGAAAAATGGCCCACCCACAAAATTTCCGACCTACAAAATGGTTGACTCCTCCAACAAATGGACGTCGCCGATTCCTTCCACAAGATAACGCCCGCTGACTCCTCCCACAAGATGACCGGGAAACTTCAAAAGTGAGGTTATGTAGCGTTTTGATCCAGAACGCCCATAGAATAACTACTGCACTTGCTGAACTACAACGTCACATTTAGTCACTTGCATCCATGACAAGCAACGCTTTTTATCTCAAGGAATTAAAATTTTAGTTTAGTCGCAAGCGAATTAAAGTGCTTTAAATTCCGCAATAACAAAGTAATTTCATGGCAATAAGAAAGAGTAACCAATTAATAGTATATTTTGCACTTTCCAGACTAAAATGTCAACATTAGTCACTTGTTTCCATGACTAAAGCAACTCTTGTAATCTCAAGGGATTAAAATTTTACTTTAATTTCCAAGGATATTAAAGTTCTTTAAATCCCGCATTAACAAAGTAAATCCAAAGCAATAACAAAAATTAACTAATTAAAATTCCATATTTCCAAAAGCGTTACTGTAGCGCTTCCCAAATAATATTTAAATAGCATTTGCTGTGAAGCATACATTGATAAATCGAATGGATTGTCACTGTCAAAATCATGCAATTTTACTTCCTTTGACACTTTGCATTTTAAATTATTCTAGAGTGGAAAATATAACGTATATACTCCAGGACCAAAATGATTTTTTAACCCTCGAGAAATTATTTCTCTCGCTGTCGCTCGAGAAATAAACTTTCTCTCTCGCGATTAAAAGGGACATTTTAGTCCATAGGTATATAATATAATATTATATACAAAGGAAATAAAATCCCTTTTTTAATCTCGAGGGATTAAAAATCACTTTGGTCCTGAGGTATATATGTGTACATTACTTTTTGCGCTTCCAAAAAATTTAAAACCAAAGCGGCCGAAGAAAGTAAAATTAGATGGTTTTACAAGAGAGATATAAGGTAAAATCAATGTCTTCTACTTCTATTTAAATACTTAGTTTTTATATAATTTCAGATTTTTGCGCTCACCGCATCCATTTTCCAATTTCACGTTTTAAGGGGCTTATATCAGATACAAGTATATAAAACTGCCAATCACCTACTTTGTAAAATTCTGGATACTAGTTTTTGAATGGCAATTTTCTAACCGTATTATAACGCCTATTTTAAAGGATAAATAGCCAAAACCAGCATTCAGTAAGAAAAACGTTTATTGTAAATGTAGTGCTCAAAGATGTTCATTAATTGTAAATGTGAAAAAAAAATTTTGTACAATTAGTTATATTTGTTTAGAAAATTGTGTTAATATTCTTTAAAATGAACAAAGTACGAGATTTTTGGTTTTTACCATTGTACATGTTCCGTGGTAGTGGATAGCAAACGTAAGCTAATCGAGAGCCCAATATGAACTCCAACTTTAACACGTCATTGCGAAAAATTTACATATTTTAGAAAAGAAAACCTCAAATAAAAAAATAAATACCAAATTTTGCGATTATAATTGAACCACAAATAAAAAACTTCCTGGCATTTCGAAAATTTCAATATAAAATTAAATTCTCGAAGCAACTATTGTTAGTTTTTTATATCTCAATAATAAGTCATTACTTTTTCTAAAAATTGAATTAAACCATTGCACTTGGAATAAAATTACGTGTAATTTGTAAAAACCATTTAAATAGTTTAAAAATTGCAAAAGTTACAGCGGGTTAAACTAAAACTTAGTTGCACACTAGTCAATTTACAGCTTTTGAAAAAACACAAATTTGACACAGACGGCATTAAATGCGGCCAACGCGCCTTCCGGATTCGGATCGCTCAGATAATTTGGCATAAAACAAAACAAATCTTTTAGAGCAAAAAATGTTGGATTCGGAAAAAAAACGACGAGCTAGCAGTGAATGGATTTTCGACTACCTGTTTTACGCAAGGAATACTACCGAAAATTATTGAAAATAATTAAAACTAAATACCTTTAGAATATATTCCCATTTTTACGTTAATATAGTTTAAATATATTCACTGAAGTACTGCTTTCGAATAACCATTAAACAATCACAAATTACACTCGAAATTAAAATATAACGTCGAATTACTTTATGTGCTACCTATTACAAAACGGCAGCACCCACCTATGCTTAGCAATCACTGCATCGGTTTTTCCAGTCAGGTGGCGTAATTTGACGGATAAAGAAATTTTAATTCGGAATTCTCAAACTACTCTCTTATTTTTGGTGTTGTAGGGCTGATATTTCACATAATATCTGGGAAAAATTTTGATACTATAAAATTTGACTTTTTTGCCTTATAAAATAAAAAATATAAATATTTAAAGAAAAACAATATCTGTTCCAAATTTTGGGTTCTTTTCTGAATAATATACCGAAAACTGCATTTAATTTTATCCATTTTTAAGAAAGCTGCATTGGAATTATAATATCGGCGGGTATAACGGCCTCTTAAAAGAATAATTTAAATTAAACCAAATTAAATTATAAGATGACATGATAAATAAATTAGCAAAATAAATAGAATACGTTACAAATTAGTTCTCAACAAAGTATGAGGTGGTAACCAAGAAATGTGAAGAACTACATCAAAAGTTTGTCCTTCTCACGATGTCAGTAGGCCTAAGAAGTAAACATCCTCTGTGCCTTTTGAGTAATTGACAGAAATGAATGTACACTAAGTTAATCACTTGTTTATTGTTAAAAATATCAAGGTAAACACTAGAAGACACGTTAAAGCACCCACGTATGACGGGAAGAAATCTTGGGCCAATTACAATGAACAGTTCGTGGCAGCTGCAACATCTGATGGATGGACTAGATCACAGATAATTTGGGCAGTTTCGATCTACCGAATTAGTCTACATTTAAGCACGCAACAAATCCAAACTTGTGAAGCACCAGCGAGTAGCATTCGATAATACAATCGAACAAAGATTGTTTCACGTAAGTGGAAAATTAAAAACCTTAATAAACCACAGTGAATGAATAAATTTTTTAATTCGTTTCATTTAATTTTTCTTGAAAGGCTTTATATATTATAAATTTTATGTTGTTTTTCTTAATTTGCGAATATCATGCCAAGAGATCAATTAAGGGAAGTTAACGGGTTCATATTGGACACATTTATTAATTACGTTTTAAATTTCATTTTTTTTTGAAAGAATTTGTTTATTGTAAATACTGTGTTTACGTTTGAAATAATAAATATTTGTTTAAACTTTGAACTTGTTTTTCACCTAGGCAGAAATAAATAAAATACTCAAAGTACCGTTAGGATAACATGGTTTAATCTCTGTTGAAAGAAACCCAAACATTTCAACAGTTTACAGATGGAAACATCCTCAAAACTTAGAATTTTAGAAACAGTCATAAAAATATTGTTTTCTGCATTGTTTAAAATTAGTGCACGTTGATCTGTTAATCATTAATAACAAATCTAATTAAGTAACGCAGTAAACAAGATGATTT
>JAHWXV010127496.1:0-23849 GCA_024586415.1 Phrixothrix hirtus | reverse complement strand
AGTAGCTGTAATAGTGCATAATGTTAAGTAACACTTCGATACTGTATAGATTAACTTTTTCCACGTGTACGTGTAACAGTTCTTGGATAATGCCGATTACTTGTAGCATCATCGATGTCTCCAATGAGGTCGCTTGTATGGTGTAACCGAAATAGAAGAATCGTAAATTGATAATTTTGCCCTCCATTGATATGTGGAGTTTGAGTTTGTTGCTCAACGCTCTTGTAGCGTACTAGAATTCTTTGTTGGGCCCCCAAGAAAAAAGTGGAAAGCAAAATAATGTAAGATTTTGGTTAGTGATGACTTTTGGCACATGGTAGGCTACCAAGGCCAAGAGGGGCACAACGGAATTTTTTACTCAACAAATTGTGAAGCAGCCTTTTTCTGCAGGACAAGTTTGGGACTTCGGTCTGTTTCTATGCTCACCACATCAGAAAGTCTTAATCCGACCCCGATTATTGAGATTAACTTTTTCTCAGATTTTTTGTGGTATAACTGTAATCAACATTAGAACAGAACGAACAGGAAAAATGCAGACTGTCAAGCAATGTATTTCTGAAAAATGCGGTATCCCCCCAAGGTCAGAAATTACAAACTTGCTTCTACAATAAGGCCGCGCGCCAATTTGTTACCGCTAACGATTTAAAGCGCTTGTCTCGCGGTGAAATAAAACATAACTAACTTCTTTCGTTTCTTATTTAAATTTGTTTCTTGTGTAGTTCCAAGAGGGCTCTACTAACATCGCATGTATATTTTTACTATTATTTAAAATTTAAAATGTAAATGTATTAATTTATTTCAGCAGAGGTTTAAGGTCCCTCAAGAGGTTCAGGCCCCTAAACGGTGACGTGCCCTTTTTACCACACCTTGTGAAATACCAAAGCTTGAAAAAGTTGCCTTGTTGAAGGCCCGATTTTCGCATTCATTGAATGTTATGCCCATCTCCAGGTTTTTTCAGCGCGGGAAAAATAAAACCCTGGTTGACTTTTATGTGTACTTGATTACTATCCAAGCTGGTTGTTCATATCTTTAATTTTCTAGTAGAGGCCCGATTTTTGCTTTATGCTTTGTCTCTGAAGATGAGGTTGTATCGTAGTTTCAAAAATTAGCGATTGTTCCACTATTTTGAGTTTAGTTTCCGCTTTTTGAAGGTATAAAGTGAACAAAGATGATAAAATGCAACCCTATTGAACGCCTTTTCCAATCCCAAACCGCTTCATACGCTATGTATAATCTGATATTTACTGTTTTGATTACTTTCAAATCAGCGGTCGCTGCAGGTAAATTTATAACTTTCGCAGGGCGAATCGAATGACTAAAACAACCCGTGAGTAACAAGGAGGCTGGGTACGGTTAGGTAATGTTAGACTAAAGTTTCCTTTTTAGGCTATTCAGGTTGTGCACATCAAGGTAAGTGTGCATGACATTAATCTGTATATTAACGCTGACCACATACAGAGCTCCTAAACTTCTTATCTCTGATACTTCGATCGATAACGATAATTATAGCCAAATCTTTTCCGCACAGTCGTGATTCCTATTATCTCCTTATTTTCTAAGCACATCAAAGAATAGGAACAAATTCACCTATTTAGTAATGTTCACCTCAGTTTTCTCTGCCTAGTCACTTGCACCTCTAATCTCCACATTGTATCCGTCTGACCTGGGACAGCGAAGGCGCTTTTGTCACTATGTGTACCCCTTTGCCATCTAACCCAATCTACCAAATTGTCATTTCGTCGATTAGTCAACACTATTCCGAACCAAATCATCAAATCTCTCTCTCTCTCTCTCTCCCTCTTTAAATATTCTGGTATAGCTATGTCCA
Source organism: Phrixothrix hirtus (assembly GCA_024586415.1). Lineage (NCBI taxonomy): Eukaryota > Metazoa > Arthropoda > Insecta > Coleoptera > Phengodidae > Phrixothrix > Phrixothrix hirtus. Next base: position 22,021 of record JAHWXV010127496.1, on the reverse strand, counting down.
GCCTTTTTAACATATATTCTTCACGTTTAGATAATTTTGCCCCCAAAAAGCCAGGATTAAAAATTTGTTCAATTCAGGACTTGTTTCACAGCAACAATGTCAACTAAGTTGTACAGTATTTCTATGGCGTATCAATCGAAAATCTACTGTCGAGAACGAATCGTATATATGGCTATACAATCCAATTGATTTGTAATTAGCAGTTATTAGTGCTATGGCTTATATAACTCTTCTCTGATGGCGATACAAAGTTTGACTGCGTCCAATCTTCTGGCTGTTTTCATATTTTTCTGTCAAGTATTATTAGAATTCCAATTATTTGATAGTTCAACTTCTTGTTCAACCGAAAAGTTTTTTAATTTCGCACATTTGTATAAACTTCCGTTATATAGCCATGCTTGCCTTCTTCTTATACGGGATTGTTTTGAAGTGGTCATAAAAAATAAAATGGTCAACCCTTGTATTAGAAGAGACACATGTTTGGGATTAGCAAATTTCATTAAGCCCTCTTTTTATAATTTCACACATGAAGACATTTTATGAACTGCTGACAAAAAATTCGAATGTAATTTCTGAAATAACAAATTATTACAACATACCGAATCGCACTCTGTTTACTTACTAATAAATAGGTGCTCGGTCTCGATCTAATTTTTATTTGGAAGCGCTATTAAAAAATTAAATTTGGGAGAGATAATGTAATTTACAAACAAATAATTAATAGCGACAAAATGTAAATTTAATGCAGTTGTTTCAAGATGGTTTTCAAAAAAACATTACAAATTGCGATTGCCATAAACCACCTAGTTGTGCCCTCTTCTTAAATGTAAAAGGTTGTATTACCCGTCAAGAAAAAATATGTCGTTTTAATATTGCGGAAATTGAGTACTACATAATTTTAAATTATGTGTGTGCGTAAAGTTGAAAACCTTGTAATTTTTTACTTTCTCTTACCTATATGAAATATAGTATAGAGAAAGTATTGTTTTCGATGCCGAAATTTTAGTGGAAATACACGCTTTGGGGTCCCCTGAGTCTAAAATCTTGTTTTTGAAAATTGGTCTGTCTGTGCGTGTCTGTGTCTATGCCTGTGGCTGTGTCTGTGTCCGTGCCTATGTCTGTGTCTGTGTTTGCGCCTGTATGTGTATTTGTGGGCCTGGGTCGGCGTGCGCTTGAGCGTGTGCACGTGCATGTGCGTGGACGTGGGCGTGTGGGTGGGTGTGCTCGTGCTCATGTGCGTGTGTGTGAACAGGATATTACGAAAACGAAAAATCGTAGAAAAACAAAATTTTATATTTATGCTTGTATCCATCCTCGCACGCGACTGCAACTATTTCATTAGAATCCAATAACCGGAAATGCCACTTTACTCTTGGCATTTTTTTTGGTTTTTCAAATTGGCTCTAACTATTTCTTTTAAATTCTATATTTAAGTTTTTTATCTTCTGCACATGATACATCAATAATTTAGATAAAACCTAATGACCGAAAGTGCCACTTTATTCTTGCGATTTTCTCGAAAACGTTTTTAATAATTCTTTTGAAACTTGCTACGGTTCTTATGTTTTTAACAGCCTTTTATGTGAGTTTAGAAATTCTCCTGAAAAAATGCGTTGAAGCAAGTTATCAGAGAAAATCTCTGGAGTTAAGCATGGTTTTGTACGTTCAGTAACTTGGATAGGTGTCCGTTACAATTATCGTTTCCAAAATAAACGTAAATAATAATTTAATCATTTATGGACACCATTTCCATATCTATTTGCGTAAGAGAAAGTCGTGTGTTGTCTCACCAGATTTTTATTCAAGTTTTCTCAAATTCTACAAGGTACAAAAAAGTATTCTAAAGAGATATTATATGTTTTTATTTTTTAAGAAGGCTTTTAGTTCAGAAACAATGAAAAAGAAAAACAAATTAATTGTATGTAATAAGACACGTTTTTTTTTGTTAACTAATTTTTTATGGCTTTTTGATAAATTTTAATTATATAAAAATCTTTGAAAAATTGGATAATAAGTATTGTTTTAAAAAGTACACAATCAAATCTAATTTAATAAACCAAAACAAGTTTTCTTATCAATTTCGATTACGCTGCATGCTTATCAATACAAGGTGCAATGACCTGTAACATGAGTGAGACTGAAATAAACGTAAGTGACTTTGCCACAAATTGAAATGCAACTTCTGACTATAAATATTGCATATCAGAAGTCCTGAAAAAGTTTCACAGTAATTTTCTAAATTCGATTGTGCGCAAAGTAAAATTATTTAATTTTTTTTATAATTTTTTTGTGAATGCAGAAGTCGTAAAGAATAAGGGGTTAAAACAACCTTGTATAATCATATAATTTTATTTGCGAATACCCTGTGTATCGTTTTATTTGTCTTCAGTTTAAGTATTTTAAAATATCGACCTGTTTTATTCTTAATTTTATATTTCTTTATTTATTTGATTTTGATTTTTACAAAAGTATCTCTAAAAGGGTTAATTTGTATTCGGTAATTCCCCTATAAGCAAATTACCCCAACATTAGAGACCATTTTATGTTCTGATTTTTCTTCCACGTTGGTGTTAACTTTTCCATCTAGATCAAGTAACCTTTGCTAAATTCAGATATTATCTGGCAATGCAATGGTTTATCTACAAGTTGTCTCAAACAAGTAACTTCACGTAAAAATTGATCTTAAACAATGATTCGGTAACGAAATACAGATGGTCGGTAACTTATATCATATAGAAATATGGGGTATGTCAAGTAAGTTCCTGAACAACAGCTAAAAATTCACTCCATTAAAAAGTTACCCAAATACAATTTTATCCCTTTCAAAGAAGTTCCTATCCTAAGCTATATACTTGTTCCAGCGTTTTTTCCAGCTTTGGAAGCACTTTTGAAAGTCGTTTACCGAAAATCTCTAAAAAATACGCGCCGATTGTACGAAATGACCCCTATTCATCGGCACTATGAATGATCGAACGTGATAAAATTGCAGAGCTCTAAATTAAGTGAATTGCCCCGTTTTTAGCCAAAAAATTCCCTGCAAGAATGTGCGGACGCATTATCGTGATGCAAAAGCCAACTGTCCACAGTCCTGGCCTTTTTTTCTGAATTCTGTCGGGCAGCTTCTGCAGAATGGTTACATAGCATGCACCAGTTACATTCTGTCCTTGTGGTACTCATTTTGTAGCAAAATTCTCTGGAAGTCGAAAAACAATATTAGCGTGGCTTTGATTTTTGATTTGTTCGGCCGAGTTTTTTTCACTCGAGGTTGATCTGGCGATAACTACATGAATCTAGCGCGTTTTTAGCGATGTCATATTCAAATACCCAGCGCTCATCAACGGCTACCCGTGACAAAATTCCTTCACTTTCCTCAGCTTTAAGTCAGTCCTCATACAATAGTTTTCGCAACGCTTTTTGTTCTTCAGTCAGCACTAGAGGAAACATCGTCGGCGCGACTTTGTTCATGTTCAAACCCTCTTGCAAAACTGTACGAACGGTGACCTCTCTGAGCGATCGTTGCCAATTTTGGTTTTGTTCTTCGGCACGACAGTGGACGTGCGCCCTGTTACCGGCCGAGCTTCACAAAGATTGTCGTGAACACATTCCCCCTCTATGAACCCTTCAATCCACTTGTACATAAGTACGCTTGTACTTGAATTAACACCTATTTAATTTTGGCATTCCTCTTACCGGCTTTCACAAGAAATTTGATGGCAACTCTTTGTTCGATAATTGAGTCGGTTTTCATGTTCGCATAAATCAGCACTGGGCTTTCACGTAATGTAATAACTTGGAACATTGGCACGTTACTAGTAATCAGATGCAAGAACACGTCTAACTTGTTGTCAAAACGCTAGTGCTGCAATCATGCGCGTGCACAATGTCGTCCGGGAAGTTCAGTTTAGCTGGAAAAGGGCGTAAGTCTTTTCTAAATACAGGTGACAAAATGTTAAATCTGAAATCCTGTAGTGGAATAAGATGTTGTAAATCGGGAAAATCGGCACCATTGCCTTAGATATGAAACAATAAACGGGATATCACTTGAATACCTTGTATATACGTAAATAATTACGTCCAAACTATTTTAAGATTGCCATGCCTGCTCAAACGTTTTATATCCTAATCCTATAAAATACTCTGATTATATTAACTAACTAAGAAACGACAATTTCTTACAAAGGACGGGTCTCTCAACCTTCATGCTACTAAAAATATGTAGGAAGGCTGCCGCTCACAACATAGGGCTAGAGTTGCTAAAATAATTTTTACGTAAACACCTCTTAGATATAAAAAGTAATGTTTTTGGATTTTTCTCATAACTTTCATTTTGCTGAGTTTAGGTGCGGGGAGGTTCAAGTTTTTGTTGGGACACCTCCTATATGAACTCAAAGGACAGGCCACTCAACCGTCATGCTACTAAAAATATGTTTTTATTTAACCGCGCTGTATTTATATAAAACGATTTTCTTTTGCAGTTAATAAATGAGCTATTTTAAAGTATCATTTGGATATAATTAGCAAATTATTACATTACCTACCGCCGCTCTATAAAATAATTAAAAATATGATTTCAATAATCAGAAATTAGCCTAAAAGTGGTTTTGATTAATTAATTAATATACAAATCGTCCAGTTTTAGAACACCACAGTTGAGATGCGCATGCTATCAAATTTATTACTTTTTCCCCAAACTTTCCTTTATCACGCTGTAATTCAGAATCTACCTTTGATTATACAGATGAGATGTATACAATAAACTGGTTTATAATGTCCCAAGCGTTATCGAGATTTTCAAACACCCATAATCTATCATTTATCAAAATAAACCCATTCTTTAGTTACATGAAGAAATTAAAATTTCACGATCTACGATTGTGCGCAGATTCAACCTAATACTAATTTTACTTGCCATTATAAAGTTAATATATCACTATCACAATAACTGTCCGGTAAAACAAGGCAACGCTATAAACTATTTTCAAAGCAGTAATATTAAAAATTTATAATTGAATATTTCTTTTAAATAATATAATATCTGATTAAATATTATTTTGTTGGGAATAAAAAGATTATTCTGAGCAGCACTGTTTATTTAAAAACTTATAAGTAAAATATTGATAAGAATTAATTAAGCTTTATTAATGACCTACGAAACAAATATGTAGGCAACCCATCTTACATAAGTACAATGAATACACAAAATTCAGGCGCCTTTAGTTGTTTTATTATATACCTATACAAAGAGTTGTTTTAGGATACCCTATACCTCTCTTTCCGGTTCAAACACTTGAACGAATTTCACTTTATGTTCAGAGTTTATTAACTTTTCAAAGGTCATAGCATTTCAGATAATAAACACTGACAAAAGTGGACTACATGTGGTTGTAGAATTAGTCGGACGATTATTTGCTTTTATCAATTATGGAGCAATTTTCGTTCATTTGCTTTTCACATCACAGTTCGCTAATTCTATTGTCGCTTACTGAGGTCACTCTTTGTAATTTGTGACTTATCAATAATTCATTTGCTCTTCGGATTGTAAACGGTAGTATGTCAATAATTTAAATAAAATACTTTGGATTTCATTATCCGATTAATGAGTGAAATTTGGGATCTTAAATACTATTGGGATACCTGGAAACATAAGAATCTATGCGTTATCAATCGCTAAATACACACGAAATTCCATAGTAATTTTCATTTGTTGTACTTTTTAATGAGTTACTCCTATTATGTATGACGTACCATGCGCACATTTTAAATAAGTACCAAAATCTCTTATTCAAATTTAGTTCAGGTATATATATTGCAAGATAATTTAGAATCATCAAGGAAATGAATGACTTGACAGTTTAAGACCAGCATTGTTCGGATTGTTATTTAACACTATTTACCAACATCCTGTACAATTTCCACCTTTACTAAGAGGCTTTTTTATCCTTTAGGTGTACTTTTCGTAATTTTTTGTGTACTCTGTTTATTAAAAGTCATCTTGGTTTTTTATAATTTAATTTGTTCAGTTTTAGCACAGTTCTGTAATAAAAGTTTATTATTTTCGATTGTATCTCTCATGTAAGAATTAATTTATTTTTTAGAAGTAAATTTGTTAATTATTGGAGAAACGCTTGGGGGAATTGGCCACTTTTGTAATATCCCATATACAGGGTGATTTTAAAATCCACCGACAAACTTTAACACGATATTGTAGAGGCCACGTCCATTAACAAGAAAATCCCATAAAATAGAAGACTTTTTTTTGAAAAAATTGAAAATGTCCGCTGTTTGAGAACTGCTGGAAAATGTGAATACAATCAAATTTCTACTATGCGTCGTAGAATAAATAACATGTCCAATAATATCAAATTTCTTCAGCTGTATTTGTTTAGTTGTATAAAACTAACCTATCTCAATACACAATGACTTACAATTTTATTCGTTCGTATTTTATGGAGACAAAAATTGAACGATACGTTAAATTATACTAATTTTAATTTTTAGAATTCGTAAAAAATTGTAAAATATTTTTCACTTTTATTATTGCATGTATGATTTTAAATTACAATGAATGCAGGTTTTATAAACACAAAATCGAATCAATTAAATTGCACTTGTTCCGGGCATTACATTTGGGAATCAAAGAATATTTTCCTTAACGTTTCTCAACTTGCAATTTAAGATAAGACATTAGTTAGTCTATCCATTATTACAAAAATTTAACGTTAAACTAATAAACATACAAAACTGAAAATTATTACACTTCGATAACGAAAAATATGACACTATTGTTCAAAAACGTGTAATAAAACACAAAAATCCTGATAAATTAACACAGCATACCTACAAATGTTTCGAAGTGAACGCGAAGCTATAAATAAAATTATTATCCCCGTTTTATTTTGTGACGTTTCAAATCGTAACGAAAGGTACACGGGGAAGACAAAGAATTTATTCTGCTCGGTGATAGCTCAATCATGCGGGGCGAGTCCTGATGATGTCCTCAGTAACGCGGAAGGCTCTGTTCGTCTGGCTTCGCGGTCGGTATAGCTGTGAAATGATTATTTACCTGGGGATGATTGATTTAGAATTATTCCCGTTTGATGGTTAAAATTTGTCGGTGGGTTTTTAAATAACCCTGTATATAGTGCTATTACTTTTAATCATTTGTGATCATTTTAAGATATGTATTAAACTATTTTGAGTTATCTAGAACAAAGCAACAATTTGTTTTAATAAACTACTTCGCAGTATTTTAGTTACATTATATTAATGGGTGTGGGAATCGTCGTCTCTAGCGTGATGGAAATCTCCTGGTTCATAAGATGCACTAAACTACTTTACCTATTGCCTACTGCCTATTCTCGGTAGAGAACTGTATGCAGATTAGAATTTAAAGAGTCTTTGGGAGTTTATCTGTCAGTGAATTTGCTAAATAACTTTTTAGTGTGTAACAACTACAGATAAAGGTGAAGCTAAATGCTGAAAATTATCTTTAAATAAGCGATAGGATAATCTTTAACCAAAACGTTAATTATAACAGCTTTAACTTGATCAAATTGATACAAAACGCAAATAACGTGTAGAATTTTTATCTGAATATTTAAAAAAGTTTTTTTATGAATTACTCTTTACGACGTAATACAAGCTTGAAATAATAAATTTATATCGACCGCGTTGATATAACCAGTGAATACAAAATATGGGACGAAATTTTTAATTAATAAATGTTGAATTTTTGTTATATGCTATGGTGAACTATTTCGTGAGTTAATAATATTATACATTTAGTTTATTATAAATCTATCATTCAGATTTCTAGCATTTCGGCTGGCCTAATTTTTAACCGAGTAATTTAGCAACTTAATCAACATAAACTAAACCTCGAATTATGTATCGTAAATTTGTATTTTAAACATGATTTTTTTATAAACTTATATGCAACGGGAAAAAACTAGCTAATAATATTAATTGATACGCTACTAAGCTAGCCATCACTGGAGTTGGGTGCGCGTCGGCGATAATTGAGTGTTCGAACACTATAGAGCATTAGTTTCAGTCAAGAATTGAGTGCACCATTAATTTCACTCACGCTGCCGCTGAGAAATGATGACCTATACTGTGATGATGAACAGTCTTACTTGAAGCAGAAAAATCAGAATTATCCAGGGAACTGCACTGCTACGGGAACTAAATAAGATAAAATCAACAGTATCGATGTAATTGACACCAGTCAATAAATTAATAGATAAGAGATAGTCCCTTGAATGTAGATAAGTCGTAATAATCGTTAAGATGATACTACTTAGCAGTTGTGAGTGTCCACGAAGTGAACCTAAAATAATATTTTGTAACTGTGGATGGAAATCTTTTTGAATCCATACTATATATAACTGGTTATGGATTGCTTGAACATTTAGGTGTTTAGCAAATTATGTCAGCGAATTATATTTAGATAAAAATGCAAATTATTAGTGAGGGAATCTTATTTATCTTACCTCGTATATTAAGTATATGACTTTTCGAATGAATTAATCACCGTAGATTCAATTAAACGAAGCGTGAACTTAATACATTTATAAAGAACAATTAAGTGATATTCGTAACATTACGGGTCAACACACAAGGACATAGTTATATTCCTTTGGCTAGTTCACGAAAGTAATGATCAAACACGTGGCTGATACAATTATATTTCAACATTATCTAGTCGTTTCCTTCGTACAATAATTCACATAATAAATCAAATACGCAGCTTGAGCTCAAATATAAACTATGATTAATTCAATTGTACAAAATTTCAGCTAAAACTAAACAAATCTTGAATCATAAACATGATACGTTAATTCGAAAATTAAGTATGTAAGATAAATTAAAGTCTCAATTAGAATAGTTGTGTAGCCAACTTGACGTTCACATCGGTACTGTTTTCAACGTTTATCTGACATAATAATTATTTTGGAACTACTGATAGTTCAACTTGTCACATGAAAATGCAACCATAACACGATTGAATTGATGGATCGACAAAGCTCGGATGCGTAAAGACGAACAAGATTATTCGCAAATAAAATAGCTTTCCTAGATAGGAAGCGGCCTTTCTTTGATGTTTTCTAACAATTCATTAGTCATATTGGTGGTGGTACGGAACGATGCTCCATATTCGCCTGCCAAGGACGGCGTCTAGGTGAAGTACAGCCCCTTAAACTTCTTTGCCTTGCACTACAATAGAGGAGCCCACACAAAGATTAAAGAAATAAAAAAGGAAGCTTTGATAATTGACTTTAAGAACATATGTACTTTTTAGTCGTCCGTTACATGCACTGTTTCTCTCCGGACCCAGCCTACGTTTTGCTTTTGCTAGAATGTACAATGACTTAGAAAATGCTCTGTCTTTATTTATGCCGGGAAATATTAACTTCTCTGGCTCGCTCTAAAACCATACGCGTTCATTCACGATCAGTATTCATTTCATATGTTAACCTTCAATTTAAAAATACCATTGTCGGTCAGGAAATATGTTACATACGAAGTTTATTTTAACAGAATACAAAATTGTATTTAATTTAAAATTAACTATGTTTAGATTTAATTTAACAACTATGAATTTGCTGCTTATTAAATTTTGCAGGTTTTAAAAACAAAATTGCTAACAAGAAATTTAATTAGAAGAAGCTTTCGTAATAAATTTGTTTAATTAAAAAAATTCTTACGATTTATTTTCTATATACATTCAATTTAAAGTAAATACAGAACGAAGAAATTCGAATTAAAGAAACAAAAAACCTTTTAATAAATAATTGAATTGATAAAACGTGTATTTTAAACTATTTAGAAAACAATGGTGTAACTAGAAGTAAAAGTTATTTATTATTAAACGATCGTTGACAGGTTTTATTACATTATAATTTCGATCAAATATTTTCATACAGGACGTATCGCAACTGCTTTATTACATTTTAGTAGGATGTATAAATAAGGCAGAGAATCACAATTTTGAAAATGTAATAAAAAGAAAAACACGATCCCACATTTTAGTCACTTTAGCGGCGACGCCATTTAAGTTAATGGCGTCCAGTCATACTTACGATGCGGTGCGAACTCGTTATTTGTTAATGCTAAACCTCTGGTTTATTATTATTTTTATTTATTCAACTAAAAGTAATGAGAGAATTATTTATAAATTTATAAACAAATAATATTTCAATTCGAATTGCGGTAATATCGATTTTAGGTTTGTAACACAAAGCTGTCCGTGATGATACTAATTTATGATTGGGGTCTAAGAGTTTAACTGGACCTAGGATCAGCGTTACATGCGGCGCGCTACGCAGGCGACTTCAGTAGCAAGCGTCGGTACGTGTGTGTTCTGAATGATCGGTTGAGCCCTATATTATCGCTACTTGAGCACCACAGGATAGACAGATGTCACAGACCCTAATGTCGCGCTTGTCCCGCTATGTAAGCAACACAGTCGAACACGGCGTGGCATTGATTTTCTGGACGGTTTATGGCGTACAATATCCTACAGTAATATAGGATAGAGATACTCTCAACGGTAGCAACGTATTTGACTCGCTACGCAAGCAACACAGTTAAGTACGGCGTAGTATCGATTTTCTGGGCGCCGTCCGCCGGGTCGAGTGAAACTGGGGAACTAATTTCTGCTTCCCATAACGCGTAACGAATTTCTATACGTTGGACGGTTGGCTCGTATTACACTACGAGGATGGCTACGTTTATGCATATAAGGATTCACCCTCTCGGAAGAGTACCCGATGATAGCAGAATGCCTTTTCGTACTGAAAAGCTATCTATTTATAATATTTTGGATATATCTGTCTTTCGTCGGTAAACACAGTAATTACTTCCTCATTATCTTACTGAATTTCTTAGTATCGCAATAGTTTTGTGCTTTATCTTATCCTATCTTTATTTTGGGGGTTTGGGAAATCTTCGAAAGACGTCTAGGGCTGAGGTGTCGTGCGACCTAGGTGTGCCGGATTCACAGTGTACCTACCGGCTAAAATCCTTCCCCCATAGACCTGGATGTCTCTGGGTCCGGGAAGCGCTCTCGCATACAACGCAGGGGTGTCATTCTACTCTAGTCCAAGCTTCCGTTTCCCTAGTGCCAATTATCTTTATGCAGAAGGCGCTGATGGTTTTCCAGTTCGGTTATGTCTGGCACATAAGCATAATAATGTTGTCTGGATAAACTTCTTCGTTCATGGTGTTATTTAACTGTTGTTATCCCATCTCCTGAATTCGAATTCTGCGTGTTTCTGGTCGTCATCTTCGTAGCAGTCTACGCTTAGGCTATTTGGTCTCTTGCCAATTTTGAGTAGATGTCTACCATTTTCGCCATGTCCGCTCAGGAATTGGGTTTGGTGGTACCTTACCTCACCATGGTCTCTGTCAATCCATAGGCTGACATCCGGAATCAGTCGGTGAGTTCAGGAGGTGTTGGTATCCCACGTTTCTTCCCAAAGCTGTACTATTTCTATTTTGTTGCAACTATTAGCCCTGGCTTTTGCACGGATCGGTAATGGAGGGAGGCCTGAAATGACCATGATTGCGTCGATTGATATTGTGCAATATGCACTGGTTATTTTAATGGCGAGTTTCCTCTGCAACCTGTCTAGTAGATATCTGGCTATACCCCACTTTAGCGCCGGTGGCCAATTTCAGCCGTATATAGAACGATAGAGTCTATTGCTCACGTCAGGACTCGTCTCCGCGATGCTATCGCACCCCCCAGATTCAGTAGTATCTCCATCACTCGCCTGACATGTTGGATAAAGTTTAGCTCCCCATTGATATATACCTAGAATTTTAATACTTCTCGCCGCTTGAACTTGTTGACCCAGTATGTCAAGGGTCAGTTCCCCCAACCTACTCCTACCTGTCAGCAAAGCTACCATGGTCTTCTCCGGTACCAGCTCGTCTTCTGTCATCCAGTCGTTTATAGTCATGCAGGTAATTTTCATAGCCCTCGTAGCGTCTTCTAGCGCTCTGTTAACTACAACCACCGTTAAATAATCTGCGAATCCAATGAGAGTGGCTCTCAAAGGCAACTGAATTTTAAACACACCGTTATACATAATATTTCACAGGATCGGTCCCAAGACCGAATCCTGGGGGACCCCCCTCACTAGAAACTCGCTTTCGCTGCCGTCCAGTTTTTTAGAATTACCCATCTATCCCGTGAGTAGCTATGTATCATTCCGATGAGACCTCTGGCGACTCCCCTTTCTTCCAGGGCTGCTATGATATAAGTTCTCGCAGCTGAGTTGAACGCAATTTTAACGTCAAGGGAGGCCACAAGGTACGTTTGCCTTGTCCTTCTCGTGCCCGTGTTCGCTCTTTGTACCTTTTGAACGATATTTTCCAGGGCTGTGATTGTAGAGCGATCTTTTTTGAACCCGAATTGACAATCGTCAATTTGGGTTTCAATCCCGGCTTGACGTCTATTGTTAACCACTCTTTCGAACATCTTGGCTGAAGCATCTAGCAGGCAGATCGGTCGGAAAGACTTGTTTGGCTTCGGAATGAGGACTAGCCTAGCCTTTTTTCATTGCCTCGGAAAATCACTCCCGTGCATGCAGGTGTTAAAAACGTTGGCCCATGCCGAAGGGTTCTTAAAGGCAAAAAGTTTAACTAGTTCTGTCGGTATGCCATCCGGCCCCGATCCTTTATCAGTTGCTGCTACTACTACCTCCTCGTTCGTAATTAATCTGGGTACCTCGGATGGTTCCAGCCAGAGATCCGTGCTCAACTATGCGTGAGTCGGAAACAAAGACACTACTGTTTCGTCAAACCTACTGTTATCCCACCCTATTGGTATGGTCCTCTTCTTTAACTTTCTCGTGACAATTTGGTAGGCAGAGCCCCAAATGTCGTTATCCAGTTTGTCACAAAGCTTCTTCCGGCATTTCCGCTTAGAGCTTTTAATCAAATATTGGAGTTCTTTTTGCCGTTTTATAGGCGGCTTTTTCCGCTTCGGCGACGATGCCTCTTCTGTTCTCATGTTGGTAGGCTCTCCTCTTGCTGTTATAAACGCTTTTAGCCGTTGAGATTTCGTCTGTCCATCAATATGCGAATTTCTTGCCTTGCCTCTCCTTCGGCATTGTTAAATTGCACCACCTTTGCATGACTTGGATAAGATCATCGCAGTTTGTAATCTTGTTAGGGTCAAGCCTAAGGGTCAGCTCCCTTAACTACGTCTTGTCCAACTTCCTACTGTTGTAAGCTGGGTAAGCTTCATGCTGGTGTTCCCTCCGCGCTAGGGGCGGACCGCCGAGCTCCCACGCTATGTATTGGTGGTCGCTTAGGGTTTCTTGCTACAGGACCTCTCACTCCGTCACCATATTACACAGATCGTGTGAAACCAGCTTCAGATCAATAATAGAACTAGGCGGGCCTCTTTCTAAGGTGGCTCTATTACCCTTATTCGCCAGGGTGAGATTCTGGTTTGCCGACCATTCCTCCATTATAACTCTTCTAGTATTAATAGTTGCATTTCCCTAGGTCACGGCTCCCGCGTTGAAATCTCCCGCAACAGTCGATCGCGTTCTGCTGTTACGCCTTATCGAGCGTGTGAGGCCGTTAAATTTGGATTTAAAGCTCTCGTTGTCATTGTTGGGAGAGAAATAGCAGCTATAAATTATGTAATCTCGTAGTCTAAGCCATGAAAAACCCTCTCCCACCCCCACCTCGTGGACACCCAGGTTCCTGTTGACGATCAAAAGTCTTGCCTTCCCCGAGTTATCTTTATATATTCCCTCATCGGCCGTTTTCCCCATTTCAGACAACACAATTCCGTTGCAGTTGAGGTAATGAGCTTCCCGTACGGCCAGATTGAAGGCCTCTCTACTATTGTTAAGGTTGATTTGAAAGAACTTATCTGTCATGTTTGTTTTTTAATCCTCGCTTCAAAAACTATGTACACACGTTGCTGTAGGGCTTATGTCCTTCGCCACTTTGAGGTCTGAAGTTTTTACACAGTGAAAACTTCGACGTAATCCTACACTCCTTTATGAAGTGACCCTCCAACCCGCAATTCAGGCAAAGATTGCTTCGATCGATACTCTTACATGTTGCCGCAGTATGGTCCGTTTCCCAGCACCTGTAATATCTTGATATATGTTATAGGTGAATCCCACTAAAAGTTTGCCAGCCTCTGTGATTGATTTATTGACTGTATTGACTGTATTTGAAATACTTAACTTTAATATTTACAAAATTATTTGGTTCGTTCATTTTAATATCGTTTATTAAATATATGACCAAGCGTCTTAAATTAATGATTGCATCCGCGCACCTTTATTTCACTCTTAAAGTTTTTGTCTTTAACAGTGTCTTTCTGAAATGTTTTAATTGTTGCACTTCCAGATTTATAACACGTAGAATTGTGTCGATTCTTAATACGTGCCTTTTTGTTACTTTACTAGACGTGCAAGAAACGTTACAATGGGAGGCTAGCATCCCTTATAGTTTCAAAAATGAGTTACGTTACATCCTTATCAACAAAACTTCTCGATATCTCCGTATATAACCTAAATGTTATTCCCAAATTTCCACTTATTGGAAAGACAGGTTAGTTGAATTTCTATTTCTCTGAATTCAGCTTAATATTTCTTCACTTTGGTTCTAATTATTTTCTGTCTATCTTGAAAGTGCCTATCGAAGGTGATTTAGTTGTTTGATCTATAAAATAACTTCTACATACATTTTGATAGTATTTCTAGTTCGTTTCTAAATATTTGTAATTCTATATAAATAATTCTGAATAAATAATAATTTAGCATATCAACAGCTTTTCCGTTTTAAGGAAAATTAGAGGAATAATGGCGCCTAATCATTAGTTATAACTTCATTTATGATCAGATTTACTTATGGTTTCAGCAAAAGTTTTGCAACATTTCATTAAAAAATGAAGCAGGCAAGGCAGTGGAAGTGCAAGCATCTTTTAGAGTTCTGTGCTGGTAAAATCGTGGCATTGTAGCGAAGTTATAAAAATAAGCCTATACGGTACTCAATTTGAAATAAGTTTAAATTAATGCATTAGAGGGCCGTGCCGGGATTATAGTATACCCATAAACAATCAAATGAAATTTAGTGCGTACAAAATAATAAACAAATAATTAAACGGAAAATGAAATGTAAAACGTTAAATAAAAGGCAATGAGCGAATAATAAATAATGGAAAATTAATAAAATATAGTCAATATAATAATCAACCAGTTATTTTAGTAAAATTATTAAATTTTAAACACCAAATCAAAACTTAATATTACATATATTAAAAGTTAAATGATGTGAATAAGACTGCAAAAAATGCATTCATTAAAAAAATCTAAATAATAAGTAAATGAAACTAGATTATTAAAAGAACACTAAACAACAAATAAAACAAAGAACGGCGTTAGCAAACGAATTTAAATAAGAGCAGCACGACGGTAAATATATAAATCCGCATTATCTTCTAGTCGCGATAAGCCTTAATCTTTGCTGTGTATTCTATTCAAAGTAACACTTCCTGCCCTACACCGTATGTATATGGCCAAGTTACTTGTTCAAGTATAAGTTTTCAATGACATCTACCCCCACATTAACACGAATTTTTGACCGAGAAAAAGGAGCACACGGATTAAATGTGTTTTTTGTCAACCGAGATCTGTGGATAACTGGACTAATTTGGGTGTATTCGGTATACTATTCTGAATGTACTCAAAACAAATATATTACTTTATAGTTGGTAAGTTAGTACTTTTAGTCATAACGCTCCTTATCTATCAAGATGTCAAATTGTAATTTCCAAAGCGGTCTGTAAGTTTAGCAGAGATTAACTTACAATTTCCAAGTCCGGATTCACTAGACACGACCTACACCACATTCAGAAAGCAACTGTGTCATCAATTATAATTCGGCTGTTCTCGCCTAACTTTTCGTAAACCTACTCTTTAACTTATCTTGAAATGTTATTAATCGTAAATACAGATCAGCTGATTTCATTTATTTACGTTTCTGCTTAAACACTCGTAACTTTGTATATATGTAATTATAAAGTGGGGATTTCTTATTGAAATGCAATTACCACTACTTTATCATATACTTTGTGCTAACATTCCGTAATACCTCAAACATTAAATACAATGACGTATAATCCAATCGTGGTGTGAACTTTGCGATTTGCTGTTTGATTCGTAGTATAATGTCTATAAACACCGAAAATGATACTAATTACACTTAGAAGGAATCGATTGTCTTCAAATTCCTAGATGGCTCTGTGGCAGAACTAGATGTCTTAGGATCTAACTCCAGTCGAGGAATGAATTTTTCTAAAATGTTGAATTAATATTTAAATGCTATATGTAAATATATTAAAATTATGGAATACATGTATATAAAGGTGTTCCTATGTGTATTTAATTAATAAATTAAAGGAATAAATAAATGTAATTATTTGCTGAATTAAACAGAAAATTAAGTTAAACAAGCACAAAACTTAAAAAGATCTTGAACCCAAAGAACACCCAAAACGTTCAAAACCCAGAAAAGTATAATAAAAGCAACTTACATAAAACCTTGAATTAAATCAAGTTTATTACAGCGACTGAAATATTTTTTTAATCCAATATGGGATAATGACGGTTGGCCACAATTACTCCACAACCGTTGATTATAATTTTCCCTAAAATTAACCTAGCAAATTAAAACAGTGTTTTCGTCTCGAATGTACATTGTGTACCTGCAAATCATTAATACTAAAAAACCAGCCGGTGTATCAGATTTCATTTCCTTTGCTTGTAGTTAATTAAGTACCTACACATTTTCTATATCTTAATTATTTTATTTTCGCTGTTTTATCCAGTTTAATATTAATTTTCTTCTTTTACTTATTGTTCTCACTTCTTTTTCTAGTTACTTCTCCTTCTTCGCTTTTATTTAGATTTAATTCAAATACTTGATTTTCTCCTTTATACTGTTTTATTCTTTCATTTCATCATGACACCTCTTCCCTTTTTATTTCTACTTCAATGTATGTCACTCCTTTTATAGACGTTTTAAAATGTAAAGATTCGCTTTGCTGTCGTCATCATGGGCAAACTGCTGTGTGGTACGTGATGTCGTCCATTGTGCAGAATGACGACATTCTTGCAAAGCTGTATTTGTAATGTGGTTTTATTATAGTTTTTTGTACTCTAATAACTAAATCATTTACAGAAGACGCATGATCGTCAGCGGACGATTGAAGAGATTTCTGAACTAACGTCTGTGTCATGAAGTTCATGTCAATGGATTTTAACTGAAGACTTGAACTTGAAACGTGTGGCTACGAAATGTATGCGTCGGTTACACACTGAAGGCCAAAAGGATAACGCGTCATTGTGTGCCGTGATCTGGTTGATCAGGATTTCTGCCTTGGTCTTTTAAGAAAAATGCGTTAAAATATATGACAAAAACGCCCAAATATGTGGAAGAATGGTGATGAGCTGCTCCACATTGCTTTCCACGTCCAATGGTTTTTGGGAAAAAACAACATGACCGTACTCACTATTCACCCGACCTTGCTCCATGTGATGTTTTTAATTCTCACGCATGAAGAAGGATTTCAAAAGAAAACGTTTTATTAATATAGATGCGGTGAAGGAAGATTCGCTGTAGGCCTTAAATAACATCCCAGTTGAGACGTTCTAAAAATGTTTCTGACAGTGAAAAATTACTTGGAACAAGTGCATTGTATCAAATAAAACGCTACTTTGAACAAAACAATTGTGTCTAGGACAATTTAGTTATTTTTGGGTACACCCATGTATATTAATTATATCTTTCAAACATTTAAAATTCCGGCATATTTATTAGTAAGAATATAGATTTGACAAGTTCTTTTTTTGAATTTGTTTGTTTACGGGAAATTTTCATATTCCTATTTTCTAATATCTTCTTTTGTCATATTATTCATGGTTGTATACATTAAAAGATAAATTTAATATAGCTAGATTAATACTGAAAGCAAGTGAAAATATTATTAATTTGATTTTTAAGTCAACAACAACCGTAACAACCGAAATATAAAAACAGATAGAATTTTATTCAGGAAGCAATTCATAGAAAACTAATTCAATAGTTATCAGTGAAAATCTATCCATTGTTTCGGAAACAATGATTGAAATTTTTCTACAAAAGAACTGCTTGGGTATTCATTAAAAATTATTAGGTAATATTCAACTAATTGTAAATACAAAAAGTAACCTTTTACCATCAATTTGGAAATTCGGAGAGTAGGTATGTAAGTACTTACATCCTGATGTGGCTACTTGTCTACTAAATGAATATACAAATATTTTGTTTCAAATATATCAAATATTAAAAACTAGTACATGTTCGATTCCTTTTAGGGTATTAAAGTTCAATATCTCAGTGCAGTAGGAGATAAGTCGAACAAAATATTTATTGTAGAACTATTTTAAGAAAATAATTAATTTCAGTATAACTTATGCTTGAACTTGTTTAATAAGAAAATTACAATTACTAAATTTAAAGACTTTTATACTTTCAGATATTCGCAATGCTAATTCCCCTCCTGCTGCTTTCTACAATAGCTGCGAGTGTGTATAGTGTACATCTCGATGTTGTCAACGAATGGAACCTTTTCAATTTTGATTTTCCTTTTGCTGATTATGAATTCATAAACAATTTTAAGTAACTTTCTTATTTATATCATATATATGTTTTCTGTAGTATTCAAATATTCTAGACCCGAACGAACCGCAATGACTGGATTTGAAATAACCCATGATAGGTTATTTATATCAATGCCAAGGATATATGCAGGTGTTCCAGCAACTTTAGCATATGTTTCCAGAAATGTTCCTAAAGGATCCAGTCCTATATTGCATGCATATCCTAATTGGTCATACCATGATGCAGGACGTGGTATAAATAATAGTTGTGATGGTTTAACTTCTGTATATAGAATCAGAAAAGATTCCTGCAATCGGTTATGGGTAACTACTTGATTATTTTCGAATTTTTAGAAACATAAATTTGATAATCTTAAGGTGCTAGATTCTGGAATAATGACATCATTAGAAGATTTCCGCAGACTCTGCCCACCAAAAATTGCAATTTTTGACCTTCATACTGATGAGCTTGTAAGAACTATAATTTTCCCAAGAGAAGTTCTGCGACCTAGTTCTCTTCTCACAAATTTAATCATTGACGAAAGCATACAAGGAACTTGTGATTCTGCATTTATTTACATGACTGATACAGTTGCGCCTGGTAAGTTTTACGATCATAAAATATTCATATGACTTTTTTTCTAAATTTAGGAATGGTGGTCTACAATTCCTTATCTGACAGTGCTTGGAGAGTAATGCATCCAGCCATGTTCCCTGATCCCGATTTTTCTGATTCTACAATCGAAGGGGAAACATTTACGCTTATGGATGGAGTCATTGGTTTAGCACATTCTCCAAATTTGGGGGTGGTGTATTTTCAACCTCTTGCAACTAATAGAATCTTCAGTGTACCTACAGCAGCTTTACGTAAAGGCCCTCCGGCTGAATTGGAAGCACTTCCAGTATCATTAGTGGGAACAAAATCATCACAAGGAGTTGCTCTTACTGTGGATGTGAGGGATGATACTTTGTTTTTCTGCCCACTTACCGAAACATCTGTTGGCACATGGAATCCTTTAAACAATAATCTAGGGTAAATTATGTTTTAAAAATGTGATAGAAATCGACAATATTCAATGTTTTAGGCTTGTAGCTTATGATCCCGAAAAACTCCAGTTTGTTGCGGATATTCGGTGGAATGCTGAAGATGGAGACGTATGGGTTATGTCCACAAGATTTCAGAAATTCTTTAGAAGAACTCTTAATAGGAATGAACCAAATTTAAGAATTCTCCGTATTTCAACAAATCCTCAAGCTGTAGGTCCTGTAAATAACAATATTTTCTTTTAACTCAATTTCAACCCTATAAGAGTTATACTTTTATTTTTGTATTGTAAATAGTGAGTGAAAAATTTCAATTCGATATTTTTATAAATTAAAAAATGTAAATATTTTTGTATGATAAAATTGAAAAATAAAAGTGAACTTATTTCACAGCATTGATTTTCGCATTGCGGTAGATTTGCTAATGAGCCCTAAAGTATTGTTGATGGTAAACTTTCTGTGTTGCAAAGTAAGTCGATATAATTCATAAGATAGAATAGGAAATATGTATATCAAGGCAATAGTAACAAAAGAAGAGACTCTTATAATCATTAAGAAACTTTTTTATACAATTTTGGTGCAAAAAATGGAAATGATAGAGAAATGGATCAAAAATGTTTTAAAATGTATTTGATGAATTTTTTGAATAATGAACTTGTTTAATAATACGTAACCTACTGTATATATTTCTCCGAAAGCTCTGTGGTGTTTTATTTGAGAGAAGTAAGTAAAATTGACAAAGTATGTGTAGTGGACTAATATGTTGGGAGTTTTTTGCGAGACAATCTAATTTTACTTCTATATACACAAATGCACCGTGCTCTTTGATATTGCAAAAACCTAAAAGGTAATGTGTAAAACACATTCAGACTATTTTCAGTACTAATTGTTTATTGCAAAAAATCAAGACAGTAAAAATTATAATTATGGTATTACCAGATTGCAGTAAAATAGCTGCTCATTTTCAGGGCTAGGGTCTTGTATGTTAATGTAGTGATCTCCTTAAGCAAAATATTTGCTTGCCTTTTCTGAAAGTACATTGAGTATCGAAACTTAAAGCAGTTGTTTTTAAAATAATAAATGTACCTTAAAACTTTTATTGTTTTAAAATAAGCAAATTGTTATAATTTACTTCACAAACCAACATGTAATTAAAGTAATCAGTTTTCTGGAAAATATTTTCATATTTTCAAGTATTTTTAGTTATTCGAATATCACAATTAACAAGGGTTATGATTTGTCTTAAATGTTCTTGCATAATTTAAACTACAATGTATTCTTATATAAAATTAAATGTGCAATTTTCTGTATATTGCAACTTGCATGCTTAATTATTCTTGAAACTTATTCATGCTATTATAGGTCATGGATATCCTCAGATAAGAACTGAAAGGATTGTAGGGAAACAATTATCAGGTAATTAATAGTGGAATTTCATAAATCAAATTCGTTTTTATAAGGAGCACTCGGTTTGTCGCAATTTAAATATAAAAATCATGATTACAATTTAAACACTTTATAACTTATCAGTGTTAAACACAGTCAAATATAATACTCATCAAGATTTCCACCATCATGCAGTCACAAAATAAGATTAAATCATTTGCATTCACAATCAAACCAGTGCAGTTTGAATTACTATTGCTCAAAACGTTTTAATAAAATTCTCAATACAATTAAAGAGTTATCTTCAAAATAATTTAAGACAAGTATCAAAATATTTCATATTAGCAAATCTTTTAATTTAATCGATAACTTCTTGATGTATGACGTTGGAAATCTACAGCCACACTCAAATGTAAATGGACATTTTCTTGTACTTAAATTTATTTATACATATTGCTATGCTTCCGCCCTCTTTGAGAGAGCTACGTACCTTCATTACCTGGTTACCTAGTAATGACTCAGCGGACTGCATTCAAACTAAAATATTGTAACGAAACTAGCTAATTGTTTTATTACAATGTTTATTTACTACTACTACTACTACTACTACCTATCACGCCATTCCCTTAACGGGGTAGGCAAAAACCCACTAACAAAGCTCCACCTTCACAACCGCTGCATGCACACATACACTAACCCCTCTCACTACCACCGCCCTTCACCTAAACTCTCAGCACTCTACAGTATCTACACTAGCCCACTATTACCTACCAATCCTATTAGCACTACTATGTTTATTTATATTCACTTTATTCTACACTTATTTATAAGTAACTATGTACACTAATTTATTTTAAATATTTAATTATTTATTTTACAATGCACCAGCAGCAAACATTTATTTATAATTC
>JAHWXV010127482.1:0-18869 GCA_024586415.1 Phrixothrix hirtus | reverse complement strand
ACCGTTACAATTATTGTTTCCAAAATAAACGTAGACAATAATCTAATCATTTGTGGGAACTATTGGCATATCTATGTGCGTAAGAGAAAGTCGTGTGTTGGTTCACACCAGATTTTATTTATTAAT
Organism: Phrixothrix hirtus; assembly: GCA_024586415.1. NCBI lineage: Eukaryota > Metazoa > Arthropoda > Insecta > Coleoptera > Phengodidae > Phrixothrix > Phrixothrix hirtus. The sequence continues at coordinate 18,743 of JAHWXV010127482.1, read as the reverse complement.
AATTTAAAATCAGTTATTTGTGTTTTAAAGGAAATTTATCAAACAATTATATGGCAACCACCTAATAAGATAAAAATTTTGTGAGTAACCCTTGTAAAGATGAACGATTAATTTCTTAACAACCAGTGAATTTTGGACGAAGTCCATTTACACTCGACGCCATAAAATCATTTTTAGTTATTGGGCTTAACAAAGTCCTTCTGAAGCTTCTGTTATATAGCAATGGGGTTGCGTGTGTTGTGCTATGCTTCATATAACGTAACTTGTCCCTATTTTTCTTGAGAACATGGATAGTTCAGTCGGTCGTCATGCTTGAAACCTTTTTTGCCCAAAGACTACAGACATTCCTACGAATGATTGAAAACACCTATGGCACTTAGTCGCCAATTGTATAATTTCGAAAAACGGTAACATTTTATAGCCAGTAAGAACCCTTAATCTATCACCTTGCGATTTCTTCTTGTTAGGACAGCTCAAACACAAGATATACTGTAATCAGCTTGCTACGATGGAAGAACTGAATGTCAAGTTCAGAGAATTTGCTAATTTCCTAATGCAAAATATGACCAAGAGACTATGATTGTGTACGTAGACTAGAATTTGATCTACGTTATTGTTAAACGGCGTATTTGGCGCTATTAAATTTTATGCATGAATTTATTATCAAATATTTTCTTCAACATATCTAATTTTCCCTAACATACCCTGTAGCTATTATACTCTAAGCTAAGATTTGCTTACAAAGAATGATACACAAAGTTGACTTATTTTTTGGCAAACGTTCTTCATGGGAGACAGGATATGAACGATGCTTTTTATTAAATAGGGCCAAAACTTGAAAAAGTACCCAAAACACAATCTTTTTTGTTCATTAGTTTCTGTACGAATGTTTAGATACACAACTAAGAGATGAGAATCATACCAATGATGGAAATTTCAGGAAAACAAACAAAGTTTGTCCAAAACCCATGGTGCCCCTTTAAATTAATTACAGACTAGGGAAAAACAATTTCCTGTACAGTTTTTCCTTAAAATTTAATTAGGGAACTGATAGGAAAACATCGAAAGCAAAATTTTTTTCGCTAGCAATGGTTTAACCCTGCATAGGACCTTGGATAAATATTGTAAAGCGTGAAAGTTTAGGAAACAACACCAACTATAGTAAGACAAGTTAAGTCTTAAACTACACTGGGACAATTCTGTAACTATAACATTATGCAAATTGAGGAGCGCAGCTGCGAAGTTTTCCTATTTCAACAATATGACCACATTCTTACAATTTTAGGTAAAATGTTAAAGAAGAAAGAAGATGAGAGGGGGAGTTTACAGTTACAGCTAATGACAGAAAATTTGTACAAAATGTCAACGTTTTGCCTACTTTTGTAATGGGATTCATGAGCGCAAAGGATATCGTTAGAAGCACAGTAACTTAATTTGTCAGAGTTGAAACTTCAAATAATGAGGGAAATAAATCGGATAGAGGTATTTATGGTATTTTATGGCTGGCTGCATTCCATTGCTTCATACTATATTTTTGCATTTATAATGTCCCGTGTTCTTAATGCTTAGATTACATTGGAAAAACTGAATGTTCCATCTATGTCCGTATGTCGGAGTTCTGTAAACCTCGTTTATTTTTTGAAAAAATCTCTTCTAACATCAACCGCGACAACTGATTTGAAATTTCTCCACTTTGCCATTTAGTTATTGAAACTACACTATCAGGCAATGGTGTGCACTCATTTACAAAAAATCTCGCTCATGTCAGCCAGCCAGTCGTAGCTGCTTTCGCCGATTTCACTGTAAATAACCCTACTTAATCTCCTTGACTCAATGCTTGATGAGTCGAATCACCATGTTGACTTTTTGGCAAACGTTTACAGTCCTTACAAAGAAGATGGGGCCAATTCTAATGTATAATGTCATATGCCATATGAGCTGAAATCACCAATGATACAGGTATCTTTAGGGTAAAATAAGTAATCATCAAAAACCTGGACACTAGCAATTTTTTTCTTCCGGAATCGAAGATAATGTATAGGGAAATTACTACAAAAACGGTTGCCAAAAGTCAGTATACCTTGATACATCAAAATAGTCGAAGAATTATGTAGTTTTAAACGATTTCACATCTCCGAATTCTGTTCACAGTAATTTGGTCGAAAATTAATTGAGGAGGAAAATACAGTTATGTCTTTATGGGAGAAGAAAGTTTCAACTGATATTAAACTATTTCCGATAAAAGATGTATCAGAGGATTACAATTTGGGAAAAAAAACTTGCATACTGTAGTTTCCTAGTTTCCTTTATAATACGAAGATTAGGGACTTGTCTTTCTAATAACCTTGTTTCTATTTTAGATCGGGTATTATGTATATGTTTCAGAGATGTGGGGGAAAGGTATACAAATCAAAGATCACTCGATGATTTTCACTGATACTCAACTTATTTTCGTTCTAGATGAGGAAATATGTGGTAAACACGTTAAAAACGGAGTATAAAAATTGCGGACAAACTGAATGAAGAAAGAGGCGAAATAATCAAATCTTGGCAGGTTTAATAATAAACTGATTTGTAACAGAAACATTAGTACAGAAACTAAGAAATAGTATATTAGAAAACAAGTTTCATAAGACAGGTTTTTATTACAAGAGTTCAAGTTTAGAAAACGAGCCTATTAGAGGCGAGTTTTATAATGAATGAGTGTCATAAAAGGTCTTATGAAACGAGTTTTTTATACTATTTTATCTATTTGCTAAAAATTTAAAAAAAACTCACTTTTACGACATACAATTGATTTAGAGATTTTAGTGATAGTTGGAATTGATGTTTTGACATTTGATTATGAAAATTTTGTCAATTTTTTATTCGATTTTGACGTTTGATAAGGTTAATTGCTAATATTACCAAGATTTTAAAATAATATATTCCGTGCTAAAAAGAATGCCATTATGTAACTCAAATGGGTTTTGAAATGTGTTCATTTCGCAAATAGATAAATGATATTACATGACCTAATAGAAAATAGTGCATTACATGGTCAGTCAAAAAGTTTCCAGTGATGGGGAGCTAAGTATGCAATTCCGTTAATGTTTTGTCGAAAACATTTTACGGAGCTACTTCTAGATATAAAAATGGACAGGAGTGTTGGAGGATGACCGGTGCAGTTGTAAATCTTCAACATTCAAAACCAAAGAATTGCCAATGTAGCAAGAAGTTGGTATCTCACAAATCCATTGTTACGTTTCTGTACGATTATTTGAAGATGAAACGTGTTATAACGAAATACATGGAATGTTGCATGATAGTTGCGAAAAATACGCAAGCGAAGATGCAGTTTAAATATGAAACGCAGCGTCCCCTTATCAACTAAAGAGGTAGCGTCTTTGATACACGCAAGCTTTGTAGAGGTTGTGCAGTTTAGAGAGAGCCGTGCGACTAGTGACAAGGCAGTGATTTCACGAAAAGGTGCTCTATGATCACCTGACTATTGTGCTCTCCGAATTTTGCTTTTCTCCATAACCATGGAGAACATCAAATTTTTATGACATCCAAACTTTAGAATATTTTAAAAGACGCCTTCAATAGTAGAAGGATCAACGGAGCAAGTGCGCGCGCAAGGGTCCTACTTTGGTGGAGATTAGATCGGGAACTTTTTGACTACCCCTTGTTTGTGGAATGGAGATGTGTCCTTGATAGCATAAGAGATAAAATAATAACTGTAGAATTCGATTTTATGAAAAGATTGTAACGTTTCCCGTGGAAACGTAGTAATATCGCAAAACCTGATCTAATGGAATTCCGCGAATTATACGTGTTTTCGCTATATTAGTGATTCCGGAAGTGGATCAAATAAGACTTAATTAAAGACAAAACAAACTTTAAGAGAGTGTTAAATATCGTGCGCGAGTGTATAATTTTAGTTTAAATTGCAAATGAAAAATTGCTTAATTAAAATCTGTTATAAAACATGCTATAAGTTAATTAATAAAGATTGCACAACCTGACGCATAAATCACCGTTTACTGTCCGAAGTCAATCAAAATTGTTTTGATAATTAATAATAATCAACATATTCAACAATCTCAAATGATTTAAATATTAATTAATTAGTAAAAAATAATTAAATGCTATTGCTTAATATTGCGTCACGCTTTGCAACGAGTTGGTTAAAGCAAATGTGCGGTAAACCTAAAAATGTCTTATATTAGCTAAAGGTCATTGGCTTAACACAGCGGGGTTTATACAAGTTTTAACTCTACGATATTTTAAGAGGGACTGTTATCCATAAGCGGCATTGTAGGGGTTAGTTAAAGTAAAAGTATTTAATCTTGTAGCAAATTTGGGGGAATTTACAAAATAACATATTCACATATAAAATATACAATTTAAATTAAAGTTTATGTAAAAAGTCATAGGTTTCGAAGGACCACGACAAATTAGAAACTTGTCGAATCTTGTTTGATTTGGTTGTAAATAACTAGAATTTGATATAAAACAAGATACAAACAATGAAATAAAAGACGTAATTTGCTTACATTAATCTATGGCTTCTTTCACTTGAAATTAGTTGTAGGAAACACAAAGGAATTTAAGGTATTGGATAGCTAGGAATGATTGAGGATATTTTTACAACCACTGCAAGAGTATATTGTAAACGGCAGATTTCTTGTTTTATATCTGGAGGTTGAAAATTGCACAATAATTATGTTATTGAACACGACACGAAATGGATATATTTTATGTTGTAATGCCATTGTTGGCAATAAACGACAGAAACGACATGAGGTGGTGTTACTGTTAACACCTCTATGAGAATAATACTTGGATGGTGTTTATACTTTCAACACCGACATGGGAATAGAGATGGTTGCAATTTTTGAAAAGCAGTGAAGTGAGGGATCGCGAATTGAAAGAAGTTCATTTTGAACTAAAATACTATGCTTTTGGAAGCGTTTATGAAAAATGTATAAAATTAAAAATGCCAATTGAAAATACGTAAATATATAAATAGATTCAAAATATAAATTAAATATACACAGTTGGCGCAAACAGTTATCCGAATTGATAAGATAGCAGAATATTCGCTGAATAAAGAACGGGAGTATAAATTTAACTATAAATAAGACGCTTTCGTGAATTGGAAATCAGTCTTCGTATGAGGCTCAATACGGGACATTACCTAGTGCATAAACCGTAAAAGCTTTTCTATAAAGTCAAGCTATGTTGTTATTAAATTTTACAGTGATCTTCACGCGACATCTTCTGGACTTGTCAAGACTGCTAAACTCCTGAAAATCGATCATATTAACAAACTGTTAGAAAGCACCGCATGCTAGAGATCTACATACACAGATTCTGGAACGACGCTCTATCTCTTGCTCTGTAACAAAGGTAGACCTCAGGAATCCTCGTAACTGAGTATCCCTGGTGTTACCGCCGCCGAACCTGCAACTAAATCGCCTTCGGGTCGACCATACACTAGTGGCTCTGTAACTATTTGTGCCAGACGCCAGCCGTCCATCAACGTCGTTGTGCATTGAATTATATTGATAACGAACACGCAACTACGCTGTACCGAAATCTTCAGTCATATGAAACATCCCGTCATTTGCAGATGAGTTGCTAGGTATCGATCTGCAAACGACGCCAGACAAGGAAGGTCGCGAATATACGCTAACGCCTCGCACCAGATATACGTCCCCTGTATAAATTACGTATACGGCGGCCGCGAAGAGCGACGCGCCCGCGCTCAGATCTCAAAGCATAGTGCCGACTCTTGAATTCAAAAATATCAGGAACACAAAAATTGGCCGATACAGAACACGCTGCGCCGACCACTCGCTTCATATTAATAGCCGTATAAACCTCATGCAAAAGCTGACTTTCCATGCATATGTAAATAATTGTAAATAATCTATTTTTGTCTGCTGTCAGAAAACTATGTTTATTTATTTTCATTTTGAACTATTACAGTTTTAATTTAATTTGTGTTCCAATTTCCGTTTAATTTTGTAAATAAATCATTAGTTACCTTTCTTTTTAATACCTCTGAAAACCGAAACGTTCATGAATTAAATATTACCGAAGTTCGTTTTATGAATGAAGTCCGAGCGACGTCCCCCGGTAAATAATTATTTCACAGGTATACCGATCGCGAAACCAGACGAAGAGAAAGCCTTCAAGTTACTGAGAACACCATCAAGACTCGTCCCCGCACGACCAAGCTACCACCGGGTAGAATGTAAATTCTTTTACTTCCCCGTGTACCTTTCATTACGAGTTGAAACGTCACAAGATACTTGCAATCAGGAGGGCGGAATACATACGAAACTTGCTCAGAAGTGGTTTGCATGCGCCCAATGGATGTTAAAAGAAAGCTGGCTTAAAGAGTAAAAAACAAGGGGTGGTAGCTACTATCGTGGAAGAAATATATACAAGAGGACTTGAATGAAAGAAGGATCAAGTATAAGATTCAAAATAATGTGAAATTGTCAAAGGGATCCTAAGAGGGAAATAAACGAAAAAGAAGAAGAATCTTCCTCAAAAAAGCTTTATTTAGAGGCGGGGCTAAATTTATAGACTTGTATTCCACCTTATAGCTTTTGGCAGTCATCACCATTTTTCTAAGATGGATAATTTGCTGTAAGCTTTGAAGATGAAGTGCAGGACAATCGTACGCCATGATTAGTAAAACTTTTTGCAAAGAGCAAGGTTGTAAATAGAAGGTGCGCTCCGCCTCCTTTACTAATTTGTTTTTGTAGAGCGAAAACTGACTATTTTGTCATATACCTGTCTGAAATGTGAGAAAATGCGGGAGGAATAGTGTCATATACGAAAATGATTAAGGTTGACCTGGAATTCATTTTTTGTGACGTGCTTAGGATAGCAATGAAGTTCGTGTACAGTCAGACTCTAGCAATTTTTGTTATGCGGCCTGACATGCTTTTATACTGACAAATGTCATTAGTCGTAATTAATTCAAGGTGTCTTGCTATAACGGCACGAAAGAGGCCTTGCGCCCCTCAGATTGTCAAAGATGGTAATTTCCCTGAACTAGTTGGTTTGCTCCGGCTACCACAGTGGAGGATGTGGAGGTTCTACATTTGCGATGAAATCAACTAGGATAAAATTCAGGGATTATGGGTAGGTGCCGAAAATTCGGGGAAAAGTTGTAATTAAGGGCGCCACTTTGTTTTTAACGATAAGAAAAAGATAATAGTGAACAGGCCTATTGCTATAGAAGTCGGGAAAATAAAGAACCCGTTCTCCAAACCTTTAGATCGAGAATTGTATCAGCGCGTACTTACTAAATGGTGGTTTACAGGCACTCCACTGGGCTTCTTTTTCGATCAAGTTAAATTTTGGTGAACTATCTAAAATAGGTTATTCACTTAAAATTATCTAATACCTGAAAGAAAGTATGTGTTACTACAACTACGGGTTTACATATATAAAAAAATAAGATCTGTACTTAAAGATTGAAAATAATGATAACGAAAATAAATGTGATTTACAATTAACAATTTACATATATCCTCGGAAGGAAATAAACGTTAATCTTTTATTTATGACAATAACTAACTCGTCTTGAATTTGCACGCGATCGACTAATTTGTCCCAGCAGAGTTTACTTAACGAAGGGGTGGAGATCGATGGAATTTAAAGAATGGATGTATCACTTACTTGATGTCTTGGAGACCTTCAAGTTCCCGAAGGAATCGAAAATAACAACCGTGCCGCCTAAGATATTTTATTTATCGTATGCCATGTACAGCCTTGTCGAACTCTAACACTTGATTACGAATCGAAAGATAATTAAAGTTGACCCTCTCTTACAATTCGTTCTGGGCGGAAATAGACCAAATTTCTACCAATTCGATGCCCTAGATACTGCACGGGTAACTCTTTAATTGTTTGCTTTAAATATCGCCTGTACACGCATTGCCGGAAATGCAACTTAACTACTGCTTGATAATTGAAGTTTTATACTTGAAATTGTGGAGGGGGGGAGACAAGAGGGGGTTAACGTATATTTTTAGACTTGCAAGCCTTCTCACGCGAATTGCTGAAGTGATATTTTTAAGAAAAATGTTCCTATGTTTTACAAAGCGTAACCGGGGATTTTCTAATTTTAATAACTGTTGTTAAAATGGAATTCTACAATTTACAAATTTATGGTTGTGATTTTGGCGTAAAAATGATACTGATAATTCACGAATTAGATTTCATTATTACTACACAGATGTATGTACTGGGTGTTTCCAAATAAAGGACAAATGTTGTAAGAATTTCAGACGCGCTTACAATGCAAGTCTGTCAAATCGGATATAGAACAGCAACCTGTTGTCGAATCTTTGGTAAATGAAAACTTGAAACCGCGAAGACTGCATGCACAGCACTGGGAAAGCACACTTTCAAGTTTAATGTGAACAGCTCTCTGAAGGCCATGAAGATTTTTTCAAATATGCCAAATACTCACGTTCGGTTAGCATCCATAACTGAAGCGACTGATAGCCGGCTTGGACGGTTTACTTTGCAAAATGGGCGATTGAAGGTACGAGATATTGCTTCCATCAGGGTGTATCAACAATCATCTAAAATTTCGCAAAGTTTGCGCTAAGTTTGATCAAAAAGCTTGGTGTGTTTGTAGCTACCGATCAGTTTCACTGTTTTGAGTTGGACGGTAGTAATTTTCTCAGGAGAATAGTGAAGAAACTTGGATGCGTTGTTTTACACCAGAATCAAAAATCTTCAGCAAAAAATGACGTTATAAAATTCTCCGTCACCCAAAAAATTTAAAAGCGTTCTATTAGCTGGATGTTTCGGGACCTACACGGCTTAACTTTTGTGGGTTTTGTCCTACATGGACAAACTATAAACGCTGAATATCTCAGCAATTTTGACTCTGTGTGGACGGTATGTTCACTGAACTTAAGCGCTTATTCTGTCGGTGATCCGTGCGCTTTGCGGTGCCCGCTCGCCATTGTTATCGGCGCACGCGTATTTGGAACCATACGACTACACATAGGAAACGCGCCAATAAGAGCTTTCTGGACTGGTAGCACTTAAATGAATAGGTCAATTCATAAAATAAGTTACGATTCGACAAAGTATCGTGCATCGCTGTTCACTAATGTTAGACATTATGAAAACACTAGATTTTTATATTAGTTAGTTAGAGCTCCACCCCTAAAGCGAATACTTTCACGAAGAAGCAAGTCCCTCTAGGTCTTGCGACACTTGTTCAAGCTGTCTGCGAGCACTTCTGCGACAACTATGACAACCAAGTATGCTCGTCGTAATCAAGTTCATATTCGAACAATGTCTTTTATAACAACATCATTTCGACGCCAACCGATGTCGACAACACTATGGAAGCGTACCACCTTCTTGGTTTTGAGAAAAAGTTTGCCACTTAGAATTCGACATGTAGCGGGTATGTCATTGCGTGAACTGATGCCCGAAGCAAAGGAAGAACCTACACTTAATGAGATGATGTGGCCGGGAATCTCCAGCAGAGCCAGTTGACAAGCACAGTAACTCCTGACAATAGAAACACCAAAATTACCCAGTCCTAACCAGCAGCCGATACCAGGTTCTCGGAGAACTCGAAGAAAGAGACAGTTCCACCGCTAGGTCTGAAAAAATTCCTTCCACTGTGTTTCTGGACAAAAAGTTCTGGATGACACTGGCAGGTACATCCCACAAAGGGCCACCACCTGTCCGAAGGAACTCAAATACATCCCACCGTAAAATCACGGCGTTCTTTACGAGCAAACGTATGCAGTTTCATATGTAGCAACGACCTTTAAAGAACCGCATCAGGATTGTCTTACGTGGAATCCCTCAGACTGCATTATGCGTCATCTCCGGAAGGAAAATGCGAAAAGGTAAAGGAGCGCCTGCCCATGCTGCTCTAGCACATACAGCTCAAAAGGTCGGAGTACATCGATGAGATCTTTGATCTTAAACCACTCCTCCACCTTTTCGTCAAGGTGGAAACACTTTAAAAGAGCAACATTATAACACGGCAGTGCCATCTTTACCAGCGGCATGGACACGAAAAAGAAGAGGCTGCGTATTAATTGGGCTAGTGTGCAAAATCATGAGATCTCTCGTACCAATTGCGACAGACCTCATCCGCCAACTATAAGGGTTGTCCACAATTTCTGAAGCCTTCAACCACCCCCAGCAAATCGACCTTTGCTTAACCTGTTCATTTCCAAGCTGAAAATTGAAATTTCGTGTGGTGGTAAAATTTTTTTATCCATTCCCTAGTGGCCAACATAAATATTACGCGCCGTTTCTGTGTCGTCGTTATACTATTTCTCTTAGAAACTTGATAGCGACGTCCATGCAATATCGGTTTGATGAGAACTTGCATCACGCGATATCGCGTGATTGGCAATGAACGTATTAAATCACAAGCAGGAATCCAACTCCAAAAACCAACAACAGCAACAGTAAACCCGCAAACTTCACAAAATCCAACACACCTAATAGCTTTACCTCCCCATCCAACCTCAATCTACACAAAATCATCCCCTTACTCAAAGCTCAAGCCGAATTTGCAGATCTTCTTACCGTCATCCTCGCACTTATCAGCCAGCTACAGGGCAACCTTTAGGACATCCATCCCCACCACCATCATCACAGATCAGTTTCGTATCGTGAAGAGCCACCGATGTTTTTCAGTGCGTCGTTTGTTGTGTTGTGTAACCAATAAACAAACACAAACATTTGAACTCTTAAACTTACTAAACTTCATAAAACTTCTCCAAGGTCAAATAGGCGTCCAAAAGTCTACAATGGTCATAGGTTTGTGGGGCTACCCCATTAATTCCGCTTTGCCAAAAAATCCTAGACAAAAATGCTCGCACCAAAATCTCCCCGACTAACTTAAAAATTCATCTAAAAGGATTTCCAAGTACTTCCTTGGAATTATTCTTTACTTTTGAACTATAATTAATTTTTTTGACCTTAGATTTATAAATAGTTAAACGCAAGTCTGTTACTTGTGATACAACCATGCTTCAGGTGGTGGCCTTACTTTATCCGAAGTTGTGCCACGATTCTCCTTGTTTTTTATCATTCATGCGTTGGTCGAGATATTTTGTCAAGGTTATTTTGGAAAGGGCTATTTTGGTGCGGGCTTTTATATCAGCCTTATTTTGTCGGCATTATTTTGACGGGTCACGGATTGTGGGTAGTCATATTTTACATTTTATTATGTAAACCTGTAAAATCAGTCTTAAATAGACGAAGTACGTGAAGCTATTCGCAAAAACAGGCCCGGAAAACTTACCAAGAAAGTCATACTATTACACGACAACGCATATGGATAATTTTCCGACCACAGCATTAAGCAGAATGGGCTTGGCCATACAATCCTGATTTAGCCCCGGGACCTTGAAGCAATTCCTTGGTGGACGTAAATTCTCAAATGACGAAGAACTGAAACAATGTCTATCAGTGGTTACAGGGCCAGGCTAAATCATGGTGGAAAAATTTATTTCTGCTGAGCGAAAATATTCGACAGAGATTAAAATTTTTCCAGATCTTTTGGATCGTTTTCCATGTTGGCTGAACTAGTCCTAAGTGGAATTTAACATTAAGAGAGATTGTAAACCGGAGTTCGTAACAGTCGCGTCATGCTCTCATTGTACACCCTTTGTTGTTGAGTGAAACATTCAGAAGATTGTCCAGAAGTTGCTTGCTTCAACATGAGGAACTTTATTATGAGGTCTGGGGATAATCCTCATGAACTTCCACCGATTTGTAACATTTTTCGACAGCTTTAAGCACTCTGTCCTTACACTCCATTCTGTAGAGAAAATCTTTCTTCAAAAACATTTGAATTTGACATCTAGGTGAAATGAAGAAAGTGTCGACAGACGTCTGTATTGAATATTCGGTATTTGGACTTTTCCCCCTTGTCTTACTAGCTTCTTTTTTGTTCCTTATTTAGCTTGCATAATTGTAACAGCTAGTACTTCTTGATTGCTTGAGTGCTTCAAGATTGCTTCAAAGTTGACACAGATTATATTTTTGCATGTTAGCTTTCCGAAGTGGGCCTCTCGACAAGCCTTTTGTCAAAAGGACCCCTCTAGATCGATTCTGAGCACTTACCTTTTTAGGGCGGTTTGTCGGTGCAGTGTCGTTGAAATTTGCTAAAAGAGTAATTGCGCTTTCTATCCAATAAATTATCGTAGGTATTTATAATTATTACTAAAATATGCATGGGATTTGGCTTTTTGGCTTATAACTGCTGTGACTTGGGTCCCAGCTCACCAAAATATATTTTCGACGAGCCCTTTTGAATGGATTTGTTGGTGGCCTTACTTCTCTATGATAGCTTCCACGCACAAACTTGGTCAAGTAATAATTAAACTACATCTGAGTACCAAGTTTGGCTCTAATCGGTCGCTTTCTTCGAAAGATATTGTACCGTGCGACGTAGAGACACACAAACAAACCGAATATAGAAGGATATCTATTTTTACTTTCTCTTACCCAATGTGAAATATAGGTAAAAGATAAAGTAATGTTTTTGACAAAAATTTAGTGGCAATATCGATTTCTGGGTTCCCTGAGCACGACAGCACTCGCGTGCGGGCACACACGCCCTGCGTGCGTGGGTGCATATGTGCGTGTGGGCGTGCGCACATCGTGCGCCTGCGCGCGTGCGCGAGTGCACCCTGCACGCCCGCGTGCACATGCCGTGGGTGCGTGCGTCTGTGCGTGCGTGTGAGTATGCATGTGTGCGTGTGTGCGTGCGGGCGTGCGTGTGTGCGTGCGTGCGAGCGTGCGTGGGGGCGTGCGTGCGTGCGCGCTTGCACGCGTTTGTGCGTGCGTGTGCGCTTGCTCGCGTGCGTGCGTGTACACGCTGTTAATGCGCGCGTGCGTGAATGCGGGCGTACGTGTGTGCGTGCGTGCCCCCGTGCACGCGTGCGTGCGTGCGTGCGCGCGGGTGCGTGTGCGTGTGTGTGTGTGTGTGTGTGTGCCTGTGAACACGATAACTCGAGAACCACAATTCCCAGAAAAACAAAATTTTATATTGGTGTTTCTATCCATAGTCGCTCGAGACCACAACAATTTCACTAAAATTGGAAAACCGGATGTGCCACTTTACTCTTGTCGTGTTTGGTTTTGTGAAATTTTTTCGAAATCGATTGTAACGATATTTTTTAGATTTATTATCTTTCTTAGAAGTTCAATGCCCTTTAATATAATCTAGGATGTTTTTCATAAAATTTTTCGTAAGTCGAGTAACCGGAAGTGCTTTCGCCGTTAAGTCTGAATCAAATAACTATGGCTCTATAAAGCCTAGTTAAATAAAATTTATATTTAAAGTCACAATCACCTTAGGGTGATAAATCAAGAATTTGGTTAAAATCAAATAACCGGAAGTACCAGCTTATTTCTGTCATTTTTAGCTATTTTCTGAATTATTCATTTTCACGATTTTCTGGAAATCGACTCTAACGATTTTTGAAACTTGGCAGATTTGTTAGCTGATTAATTTAGTTTTATATTGAGCAAGGCGTTTCTCTAATAAATTTTTGAAAGCCGAGTAACCGGAAGTACTTGGAGTATTTCAAAAAGTAACCATTATATGAAAATCGAAAGCTATAATTATGTTTTATATATTGCGTACATAAGACACCAAGTATTTAGTTAAAATCAAATGACCGGAAGTGGTACTTTATTCTTGCGATTTTTAAGTTTTTCGCGATTTTCTCGAAAACGTTTTTAACAATTTTTTTGAAACTTGCCGCGATTCTTATGTCGCCGACATCCTTTTACGTGAACTTAGAGGTTTTCCTGAAAAAATGCGTTTAAGTTATCAGGGACAATCTCTGGAGTTAAGCAGGGTTTTACGTGTCCATTAACGTTACAATTAGTGTTCCCAAAACGAACGTAAATATTATTTTAATTATGAGAACATTTGCATATTTGTATATCTATGTAGGTAAGTGAAAGGCGTGTGTTGTCTCACACTAGATTTTTTAACATATATCCTAAAATGTAAAATGTCACAATAAAGAAAGTAATTTTTCGGTAAAATAATGTTACACATTTTAGCACGAATAATTTGTGCGTATTTCATTCTTAAAGTTATTATAAAGCGTCGTGTGCTTTCTATGATTATGAATAGTTTGAATATCGTAAAACAAATTTCATAAAAATTTCTTAAATTCATAAATTAAACATGTTAGACGTTTAAAATTTGTCAAGTTTATATTAAATACGGCTCTGTTATTATCTGTCTTTCTAGGCATTGCAGCAGTGGAGGACAGTGGCAGGCGATTCCCTGCAGAATAATCAGGTAAGTTGGGGATGCGCCTCCACCCGCTGCAGCAGTGGATTGCGATTTCGGGACCAGGAGGTCCGCATTGGCGCGGGCGCGTGCGCGGCTTCGCCACCACCGGCGGCTGGACCTAGGTGCAGTGCACAAATCGCGCGCCAACTAAAGATAACTTGTCGCCGCCGCCGTCTTTCACCTGTTGGTCGCGTCGCGGTCTTCGAGCTGCCCGACGATGGGTTTTAAATTTGGTGGTACAACGTGAAACCATCCTCAGCGATGTGTTGTGCCCTCGAACCTCCACGTCCAGTGGTGGACTTGTGCAGTGCTGTTTAGTGTTTAATTTTCAACCCCTTTCGCAATAAAAATTTCAATTTAGTAATAATCGTGTTATTGTATGTATAAATCTTGCTCAATTTTTTGCTGTTCGTGGCATAATAATTATTATCTTCCATTTTAAAGTTTACCTAAAATATATACGACTAGATTTAGATTTATAGAAGTTTTTCCAAGCTCACACAATTATAAAAAACGGACACTACAACTTTTAAAGTCAGCCGCTTAACTTTAAAAACCTGCAACGAGTTAAAAGGTTCGAACATCCTTTTTCAGTTACAAATCCAAACGTAAATATTTCTAAAATTGGAATTTCAATTTACAATTTAAAATTTGGCCGATACAATTTTTCTATATTTAAACGTAGGGTATTTTTAGTTTGAGGTAAAAAATTAATAAACCAACTTCTTAAGACGACTTGAAAATTTCTTTTATGAAATCCCAATTTTAGATTTTATAAAAAATCTATTTCTTGAAATCAAAAGAAACGTCGCAATTATTCACAAAAGCATTCCTCGAGAAATTTTCTTTCGCGTTACACAAGATATTTAATCTAATCCGAATCCAAACAAATATTTTTAAACATTGCTAGGTACGGAATTTTAATCAGAAATTTGTATTTCCACTACAAAATTATTTGGTTAAAAAAAATCCTATTGTTTCTGAAATATTTGAAGCGAATCCATTTATAGACGCTTATTTTGAGAAAGCAGGTGTGACATCTTATATTTCAAAATTTAGTTCGAATAAACTATTGTTTAAGTGAGTAGTTCTAAAGCTAAGGCCGCGGGGATGATCAGAAACCCTACGACAGGGACGGCAATTACTGATATAAAATACTATCTATAAATTTATTATCCGAAACTTTTTATTCTATGTTTTTGAAAACACCAGTAATCTCAATGCTGAAATGCAGGTTGCGTAAAACTATCGATTTATTAAATTCCTAAAAGCGGCCCTAGGGCTGCGAATTCAATTATCGTCGCATACTGCCTCACGAAAAGCGGATTGTTTACAAAAATATCACGATGTGTGTTTTGTCAAAGTACGGTGTATGTAGAAAAAGTTTGGTATCGATTTTGTAGCCGCTATACACTATGACTGCGTTTTTTCCAAAAATTGATATGTTTTGGCACCGAATTTCATAAAAAAGTGGTAACCGCACACTTAAATTGAATCGTTCTTGCATGGTCGCTTTCTGATTTGAGAAGGTGTCAATTGTTTAGAATTACAAATTTTCACCAAAGTCGCATGTTACGTTAATTTTCAAAAACGCGTACCGACGTATTTACAAAATTCTGAACCGAATTATGTTTATAACTATTTTAAAGTCAGCTCAAAAATATCGCGATATTGATATTTTAAGTGTAACTTGTGTTTTGTTCCACTTTACCAAGTAGTGCTTCTCATGGTCCTAGTAGTAAAGATTTGTGAATGAATAATGGAGCCAAACGGTTTAGCATTATGAATTTTACCAAATAAGGACGGTTTCTAAAACATTTGGCGTTTTGTATTCAGCTAATTTTCTTTAAAATATCGCGATATTTTCTAAAAACATCAAAGTCGGCATTTTATTCTGTTTCGCAATATCAACAAATTTGAAGTGCCAGAATAGCCTTTTAACCACTAGCACGTAAAATTTTGAATTAAATTTATACCGGGAGGACTGTGCCGAAAATTTCGTTTAAAAGTGAGCCAGAAATCTTCGAAGTTTATACCAATTTTGGTTAAAAGCCAGATGTGTTTTTTTAAAATATCACCATATTTTGAGCTTAGGTCATTTTTTCGAAAATATCACTATACTGTATGTTCAAAATTGTTTAAGATAGGCAACCAAATATACACCGTAGGTATTCATCAATACTGAAGTCCCTAAATTAGTTGTTAAGAATATAACAAAAATACACCAAATTATTATTTAATACAATCACTTTTAAAATTAAATAAAATTTAAAAATTGTGAACAAGCTACATATGCTGTAGCTAAAACTGAAAGAAATAAAAGTTGAATCAATTTCATGCAATAACTTATAATGGTGTGTAATTTTACTGACGTTCAATAGTTTTGACAGGGACTGATTTTTCAAATATTAAACCCAAAAAATGGACGAAACTTATAACGCAATAGGCACAACATTTGACACTGACAGCTGTAGAAAAATGGAGATATTTATTTCATACCAACCTAAATTATGAATGTTTCGGCGGTTTTGTTGACCTTGATGCAAGCAATTTTGAATATATATTATTTTGAATTATAGTTACAGTGCTATTATGTTATAAATCACAAAATTTGATGTAGATTTTGGATTTTATTAAATAGAAGTTCTATTGTATATCGAAAATTCCAACTCAAAAGTGGGTAAAGACTTATGAATTTTATTACAAAAGTTTGGTTTTCTTGAGATGAATTAGTTTTTATTTCAAAAAGTATTTTAAGATTGTCATTTAGGTTTAATTTTTTCCAAAAATTAACTGTGAAGGTGTCAAGAACTGCATACCAGCTAAAAACTTAAAAGCAATTTTTTCAAAAATATCACGATATTCTTGATTAATAAATTTTATTTATCAGATAAGGTTTCAGACTTATAAATCTCATTCTTTGAATGTTCCCATTTTGTTATATATTTTATTACAAAAGTTTAGTTTTCTTGAGATGAATTAATTTTTATTTTAAAAAGTATTTTAAGATTGCGATTTAAGTCTAATTTTTGAATAAATCAGGCATGAAAGTATCAAGAACTTTATACCAGCTAAAAATTAAAAGCAATTTTTTAAAAAATATCACGATATTTTTGATTAATGAATTTTATTTATCAGGCAAGGTTTTAGTCATGTAAATATCATTCTTTGAATGTTCCCATTTTGTTTTATATTTTATTAAAAAGGTTTAGTTCTTTTGAGATCAATTAGTTTTTATTTCAAAAAGTATTTTAAGAATGCGATTTAATTTTAATTTTTTCCAAAAATATCGCTCTATTTTGAATAAATTAGGTGTGAAAGTGTCAAGAACTTTATACCAGCTAAAAACTTAAAAGGTAATTTTTTCAAAAATATCACGATATTTTTTATTAATAAATTTTATTTATCAAACAAGGTGTAATTCATGTAAATCTCATTCTTTGAACGTTCCAATTTTGTTTTATATTTTATTACAAAAGTTTAGTTTTCTTGAAATGAATTAGTTTTTATTGAAAAATTATTTTTAGATTGCAATTTAAGTTTAATTTTTTCCAAAAAAATATCGTTCTATTTTGAACAAATTAACTACGAGGTGTCAAGAACTGCATACCAGCTAAAAACTTAAAAACAATTTTTTCAAAAATATCACGATGTTTTTGATTAATAAATTTTATTTATCAAACAATGTTTCATTCATGTAAATCTCATTCTTTGAACGTCCCCATTTTGTTTTATATCATATTTATACGCAACAGACTTGAAATTTGAAAGTTGCATTTATCAAATTTACAAAATTCGCCCGCAATGGCCTTTAATGAGCCCCTTTTCGGTTAAGAATGTTGGCCAGAGACGATTAGCATCAAGGGTGTCCTTCTACTTTTCTAAAAAATTCAACCCATATTTAAATTAGCTATTAATTCTGGCTCGCTTTGTTTGGAAAATAGGATATTTCGAAGCGACAATGCGTTTTTCTCAAAGGACGAAATATCGTGATATTTTAAGTTAAGACGGCTCTAAACGCCCAACGAGTCTTTTTTCTACATTCTTTTTATACAAATGTCATCTCACTACTTGGTTAAAACACAAGTCCGATTTATTCTAAAACGAAATATCGTGATATTTTAAATTAAACTTTTTGGTAAGCATTTAACATATGAAGTTTAGTCATCAAATATCGCCAAGTGAGCAGGTACAGGCTTTAATTCATTATTGTTTTTAAGTTTTAATACCAATTTGCAGATATATTAAATGTTGAACCTTGTTTAATGTTTGTTTCAGTATTGATTAAAATTATTTCAAAAGGCACAGAAATCGGTAGTTTTTCTATAATAAATCTAGTTATATATATATATATATATATATATATATATATATATATATATATATATATATATATATATATGTGTGTGTGTGTTTT
>JAHWXV010127462.1:0-15235 GCA_024586415.1 Phrixothrix hirtus | reverse complement strand
AATCGGCTTTTCACCTGGCCGAATTAATTTCAAAATTCGTGCCATTGCTATTAGGAGGAATCTACTTATTTATTTCAATATATATATATATATATATATACATATATTCGCTACATTTTTCCGTAGTCACCATATTTATTGAGGAATTTGTCCTAAAAACTTACCGTCAATTCGTCTAGGCATTTCTGCACAACCTGTTGTTCTTGATCACTTCCTAGACTTTGACCACCCAAAATTTTATTTAAATAAGGAACTGCTAAACTGTTGAAGTAATGCCTATGCATGGATGACAGTATGCGGCCGTAACTTGTGCAAAAGAACAACTCCAGCATTCAGTAACCCACGTCGTCGCTTCTGAATTGCTCGACGCAATATTTTTAGAGTTTCACAGTATGATTCTGCATTTATGTTACTTAAACTCCACGATAAAGATGCCATGATCTTCCAAGCCGATAGTCTGTTTAAACTTTTTTATTTTTGAAAATCGCCATTGTAAAGACTGCCGCTTGCTTTCAGGTGTGATGTGAGCAATCCACGTTTAATCGTCAGTAACAATATGATCAAGATATTCATCACCTTCTTGTTGATAAGGACCAATAAACATTAAGGCAGCTTCCTTGTGTTTTTGATATTTGGGCACTCATCTGGCACAAAGTTTTTGTAAAGAAGATTCTTGCTTACGATTTCGTGAATTAAAAACCTAGGCACTGCTAGAACCTGTTCATGCAATTAAAAAATTGTGAATCTTCTGTTTTACGCAATTTTTGCATTCACTTTATTCGACAAATCAACTGTAATCAATGACGGGTGGACGCTCCGTTTCTAATCATGCACATTTGTCCTGCATTTCTCAAATAGCCGATACCATTTTCTCACATTTCCCTCATAAGTGTCATTCTCGCCATAAACTTCTACGACTTGTCTGTAAATTTCCACAGCCAGAATATTTTTTACGTATAAATATCTTATCACCGATCGCATTTCGCAGTCGGGGCGATTTTCAATTTGAATACCCGTTTTAATTTGACATAGTAAAGCAAACCACCGTCTTTGGATCATAATATTCAAACAACTAATGAATGGGACATCTGTAATCGAATTTAAATAACGCTATTGCGATCGCTTGATCTGCGCATACTTTATGCGCAAGCGGTTCTTAGTTCCTGGACGTGCCTCGTATTTTTCTACATAATTTCCACCTTTAAAGATCTACACTATATTGCGTTTCGCCTTCATAGACATCAGTTGCTTGAAATGACAAAAATAGCTACACGACTGTTTTGACGTTGTTACCTTCGTCGTAATGTTAACGGGCAAGGGCCACTTTAAATGCAGGGACACATGGCAGTTACTAGACCCGAAGTTTGAATTGTTCCCAGCTAAACGATATGAGATCTTGGGTGTGTGTGGCTAAGCATTATTGTGAAGCAGTACGATTTCCCTAACGAGCATGCCACACCTTGTGTTTTGAATTGCGTTACACAGATTATTTAAGGCCTAACAATGTATGTACCTCGGCATTTATCGTTTCACTCTAAGTCAAAAAATCAACACCCCCTGCCTATCCCAAAATACAGTGCAATAATTTTTCAGGCTGCTTGAACTTTACCTCTTAGGAGATGTGTTTACACTCCATTAACTATGGCGTCAACTGCGATGTAACGTGAGACTCCAATATTTCGCCACCGGTGGAGATTTGGCTTAAAAGCAAGTTAAATGCTTTGCTTTGAGCAACTCAGTGAGAATTTTTGCGACCAAACGTGAGCACACCTTACGACAGTTTAAATGATCTATCACAATTGTATACAGAACATTTTTAGAAACCCGAGGAAATTTATTAGATAGCGACGAAATCGTAAACCGTTTATTCTCACGAATTTTTTCATCAACTTTCTGCTTTAGGCCATCATTACCAACGGACGGTCGCCTAGTCCGTGCCTAATCGTGCACGTTTGTAAGGTTTTATGAAATGCCCTAACCCATTTTCTCATCACGCCATCGCTCATAGTATTGTCTCCAAACACTTCAATAAATTTTGGCCACATTTAAGAAATTAATTACAGTCCGTATTTCACAATCCGCGGGACTTTAAATGGTTTCAGACATTCTAGATACGCACAGAAGAATATAAACAAAAACTACTGTTCGCATAGTGACATCTGTAGCAAGCCAATAGCTGCACGGACTTAGAGCGCAGGTGCGGAACGGCGACCGTTGCGCTATAACGGCCATATATTAAAATAATACTTGCTTAAAAAACACGCCTCATATAATAAAATCTAAATATGGAGTTAAATAATTATTAGAAAAGAAAATCTAAAATGTGCCAAAAGCTTTAAATTAATTCATTAACTGAAACTGAAATGTCTGAAGTAATAAACTCAAACAGACGCAATGTTTTGTATAAAATCTCTATCGTTGTTATCAAGTAATTTAAAGCCTTGATAATGTTTTAGGTTTTGAGTTATTGGAAAGGCTTCTTTCTACTAATTATTTATTATGCTGGTAACGCTTGATTCTATATTTAGATTTTGTTATATTAGTACGAGAGCTAGCAATGTCGCCAAAAAAAGAATTTCAGGTAGACTAGTTCTTTGATATTCCCTCTCTCTCACTATCTCGATAAGCATGCGGTCTGTCTGGCTGGCGAGAGAGGTTTTGGTTACCTGTGCGCATAAAACTTATACAGGTAAACATATTACAGTTTTAAATTATTTTAGGTAAATTCGTTTTTTTTCACTGATTTTCATTAACTTTTACTAATATAAATTTGTTATTGCCAGACAGTTTCATCGTTGATAACACCGTGCCAGATACTATTTTGTATTTAAAAAAAATAATTTTCAAAAAATTTCAGTATGGCTAAAATTTTAATATGATGTAGTTCAGCTGTCAAAGGATATAAAATTAATTTACCAGACAAAAATTCGGTTGTTTAATTAGGAGCCAGACTGATTTAAGTCGTCCAGAATATGGTGATGATATGTTGGTAGTGGGAGAGATAGCTGTAAATGAGGCCGTGCGTCGGAAAGGTGACAGAAAATTATTTAAATTAATTTATTTCGTATTATACAATAAAATTCATTAGAATTTGATTGTAGAATAGAAAAAGAGAATTAGAATTAATCTTGTTACCAATGATGAAGAAATACGTGAGCGTACATTTGTCACCTTAGAGAAATTTGTTTGTAAAATTTTGGAGTCCGTTATTTTAGTAACGCCAATGATGTTAGATTTTATTTATTTTCCAATACTTATGAATCCAAAAATTTCGATCACAGTTTTGAAAAAAAAAATTGAACCTTTAAGTCATCAAATCTACCACCATGCAAAGCTGAATTACAATAGCCTTTATTACGAGTTCATCACGTGATAAAATTTTGGAGAAATACCCACTTAAAATATCCTACATCATTATCGAAGTTTGCATATGAAACTCAACATATCGTATTTAAAATAAAACATTTAATTTTTTATATTAGAAATAATTTGTTTTATTAATTTTACTCATCTAAATCAAGTTTAATTCCATTTCTATTTTCTATTCTATAATCAAATTCTATTGTATTTTATTGTATAATACGAAATAAATTAATTTAAATATTTTTCTGTCTCTTTTCCGACGGCCTTATTTGCAACTATCCTCTTACTATCAGCATATTATCACCATATTCCTGACGACTTACATCAGTCTGGCTCCTAATTAAACAACCGAATTTTTGTCTGGTAAATTAATTTTATATCTTTTGACAGCTGAACTACATCATATTAAAATTTTAGCCATACTGAAATTCTTTGAAAATAATTTTTTTTAAATGCAAAATAGTATCTGGCAAGGTGTTATCAAAGCTGAAACTGTCTGGCAATAATAAATTTGTATCGCTAAAAGTTAATGATGGTCAATGCAAAAAAACTAAACTTCCTAAAATAATTTAAAAACGTAATATTTTGACCTATATAAATGTTATGCACACAGGTAAACGCAACCTCTCTCGCCAGCCAGATAGTCTGCATGCTTATCAAGACAGTGAGAGAGAGAGAGAGAGAGAGAGAGAGAGAGGGAATATCAAAGAACTAGCCTGCCTAAAATTCTTTCTCGAAAACGTTACTAGCTGTCGTACTATATACAGGGTGCCGCAAACGTTGTTTACTAACTTTGGGGGTAGATACTATCTAGCTTTTATGATAGCTGTAAATAGGTCAAGTTTCTGTTAAACTCGCTGTAGGTATCTCGTGATTTTATTTCTTAAAATTACGGAATTTCAACAAAGAGAAAGCAAATATCGACAACATTCATCTTATTTACATAAGAAATTTATTTCAAGATAGCGTAAGTTAGCATTTAAAAAATATTTAAAATACGTTACCTAGAAATAACAAAAAGGTTTGAAGGACAATAAATTACTTAAAGAGAAATAACAGCGATGCGGCCTCAATAAATGTTGAAATAGTATTGCTTCGTAACAAAGAAGTTTCCAGTGCATAAGCACAGTCCCAAGGAAAATTCAACGACCAGCAAACTAGACAGAGTAGGAAAACTACTTTGAAATACAAACATCTGATTCGTACAAACCTAAAAAGCAACAATTGCCATGCGGCTGCCAACTCAACGTATGTTATAGAATCACCTGCAACAGACGACACAGCATTTTTTAGTGAAGAATTGACATTGTAACGTGAATCTATAAGTTCTTACCATTTGACCACGCAGTTATCATTCGAGTATGTGGGGGGTGTATAAATAAACAACGACTTAAGTTTTGAAAACCGATAACTAATCCTTGAGGATCATCTCGTTATCAGAGTGTCGAATTCATCAGTTGATTCAAGCTCAGAGTCTTCGATATTGGATTCCAAAGGCAACTTAAATAGACTAGAAGGCAAGTTGTACAAATACGAACAATTTGGAAACCAGCAACAGCAAAAAAGTAAATTAATAAATAAATTGGTTTACTTAAACTCAATAAGAGTAAGTGCGAACGTTTAAAATTGTATTTTAATTTAACTTTTACACTTAATTTCAAACCTATTAAGAATAAATAAGAAATCATTCGTAGATACCTGGATTGTAAAGGTAGACAAACTTCCATTTGTTTACAATAAACGATCTAAGCTTCCAGATAGTTGAATAACTTCCGTAGCGATAACAATATTTTATTAATTGTAAATTTTGCACTAACTACTGTTTTTATTTCGATCATTAATTATTTAAATATATGTATTAAATTACAACCTCATATTAATTATTGGTCTACTGTTAAAACTATCTGAGTACTCATATCATATCAAAGATGAAATAAGTTTTACGATTATTGTGAAGAACAGTGAACGATTTATTTATTTAACAGAGGTTTCCTAAGGTAAACAATTAGTACTTTTAAAATATGTCTTTTCCTTATTTTAACCAGTTCACGCCACGCGTTTTAATTAATTATTTTAATTAAAATCTAGGGAAGAAACAAGGTATTTTTTCGTCTCCTTTATCTTACCAGGATTTTCCCTGTTCCAAACCTTTTTTGGTGGATGGAAGATCCTTTAGTGCATTCTGTTGATTTTGTTTGGTACCTATATTCTATAACCCGTTTTTTCATGTGATGATAATAGGGTTGTATATTTAATATATTGGCACGTCAAGGTTGTATAAAACGTTAATAGAAATGTCTAGCATTGCTCAATTTCTCAATTGATGCCGATCTACCGCTAAAAGTCTGCATGTTAAATCAAATTTAAATAGAGCGCCACTCTTTGATTTGGTCAGCCTAGATTTTTTTACCTGAAGATGTAAATGGCCTTGGGATTTGCAGCTCTACAGATTCACTTCGTTTAGTTAAAAAATTATCAAGATAATATTTTTCAATCAATTTGAATAAAATTCCCAAATACACGACTTTAGGGCGTAATAACATTATTTCACGGCAATGTTTATTAAAATAAAATAAGAGTATACCTGTTGGTCTTCAAGAAAGTGATACGTTCTACAAGCCGAGGTGCTTAATCCTAGGTTTCCATTTTATAATATTGAAGGAAATCAATTCCTCAATACGATAACTTATTGCAATGCAAGAAATCCCTAATTTTGCAGGAAATATATGAATCAAAAAACAACAAATAGATTCACGACATGAATTATTTATTATTTGTGTATTAAACTGCCGCAGGCGATTAAATAATCACTTAAATCATAAAAAATTACTTTACAGTACTAATAAAGAAAAAAATTAGATTTAATTTAAATTAAAAGCAATTTTAAGTTATTTAAACAAAGCACTTAAATAAAAGTTGTTAATAAAAGTGACATTAAAGAAATATATTTGAAGGAATTATTTTAGTTATAAATACACAACATGACAATATTTTTAACGTTTGAGGCAAGTGATCTACCATCCCGCAATCATAGTTTGGGTTAATGTCATCGCCGATAATAGTTGCTCTTAACTTGAATACTCATTCTAGGTCTCCATTGAATAGCACATTCATCAGAGAGTTGTCGATCTTAAATAATCGTTCTTTTGTTCCTGCAGTCTTATTTTGACCTCTGGTACAACAATATCACATCATATCAATTTGATTAAAACAATCATCAATTTTGATACAATTTAGAGGCACCAAGTCACATATTACCACTTGTAAGAAAATCAGATGTAGACACCCACTGGATAGCGTTGGTAGACCGCGTAATATCTATCGATGAAAATAGAACGCACCAAACCAGAATTATTTTAAAATATATTAGAGACGTGATCATAGAAATAAGGCTATTTGGCGAGCCGAGAATAAAAAATCTAAAATATTAACAGCATAAATCACCGTATAACTCAAAATACTTTTAATCCATATTGCTGTCGTCGTAAACAATTTACGAGCTGCGACCATCTAACATTGAATATTTAATAAGACTTTTCAGATGTGCACGTTACGTCGTATCAGATAAGGTGTTGAATTTTAACAAATGGTTATCAAATCGCATTAAGGTGGATTAAGGCAGTCAATGAAATTATTGTTATCTAATCACAAAAAAATTCACAAAACACTTGAAAGATAAAATGTTCTTATCTAGGCACAGTATTAAACTTTTAGAAATTTAGAGCTCTCAAATAAATATGTTATAAGTTATAAGTTAGTTTTTACTAACCTCGTTTGGTGTAATGGCTAGCATGTTTACCTATATGCCCAGAGGACACGAATTGAAATCCGTCTGGGATCGGTAATATTCAGTGGAGAAAAATTTGAAAACGTATTCTTCTTGGATAAAGAAGTAAAATCGAAAGTCATATGTTAATGTGATGTTTGGTGCAATTAGAATCCGTACTGGAGGTGGATTAGCAAATATTCTGATTGTTAAGAATGATTGGATAGGAATTGCTACTAGTGTGCTTATAGATCAGTCCCGTGTTTCACACCTTGTCGTACACTTTTGAATTTCTAACATTGTCGCTAGAATGCATCCTTTTCTTACTGGTTCGTTGTAGTAATTATAGACTACATGTTGATTGCATATTATAAGGAGCAGAACTCGAATTGATTACGATGGAAGACGTTTTTGTCTTCCAGGAAGTGTTTTAGACTATAGACTCCTCTATGACATTTTGCATGCCGGTAAGTGGATGGCAAGTCGCGTGCTCTCCTTGATTGATTCATTTCATTTTTTTGGTGAGGTCGAGCTTATTCCCTTTTTCTATTCTATTCTATTGCTCATTTATGTGAATTTCTTGTGAGCTGGTTCTGGTAACATCTTGCCACTTTATTGGAAATATATCCATTCGTAGGCATCTTTAAAGTTCAATTTGGACTTGTTCCAAGAATGGAGCTGAGCATAAGCGGTTAAGTATGTGTTCTCTTAGTTTTTATATGTGCATTTCTGCATATTGGAGTATCTGATTATTTTACTCCGTTTCATGAGTTTTTATATTTTGTCGAACATTTCTTCTTCCAAGTTTGCCTTTGGGTGTGCTAGTGTTTGTCGTTGCTTTCGTTGCTACTGCTTTGGCCCTTTTTGAATTTTCTGATATTTGTATTTCTTGCGGAAGTTTCGCTGCTTTGTCTATTGTTTTTCGCCTGGTCGCATTTCCTGATGATCTCTTTTTCGCTTTGATTTAATTATCTCCAATTTTCCCGGTTTTTGTTGCTTTTCTCCCAATTGTTTTTATATCTTGGTTGTAAATTGTTTTAATATTTTCCAACGCCTTGATTATTTATGGACTGATTTGTTCCATCTTTTTAACAAACATTGGTCATTATATTACTGTTGGCCTAGGGCCGTTGATTCACTTATATTGCATGTGTTGTTAAGATTACTGGAAAGTGATCTGCCGAGATCTGCCCTGATGTTTGCGGAATTAAACTAGGGCCGTACGGATTTTATAGCCTTGGAGTGTCCTTAATATTGTATTTCAATACTCATTGCTTCTACTTTTGTGGTGAATATAGAGTGTGGCACAGTTCTGTGTCACCTCCTGATCTTGCTCCTTGTCTACTTGTATAACTTTGTACCCTAACATCTATAGATTTTGATTTAATTACAGCTAGTACCTCCGTGAAGAGAAAGTGCTCGATTCGTTAAGAATATTTTTGCTTCACTCTTCTTGTTGTGATTTGAATTGGTATCACTTGTATAGAAGTAGCTGGTTATCCATTAATTAATTTGGCTAGAATATTTTTCAGAATCTTTTCCATGGCAGTTTCTAGGTTCTTTAAACCGCCTTCCCCTTTTTATTCATTATGCTTGCCTCTAGCTCTGTGGGTGAAAGGAACGTCCTATGTTTCTTCAACCTATTTGGCTCTTGGCTCGTTTAATGTTGTCAGGATTGTTTGAATATGTGTTCTGCCAGCTGGGTGACTGTTTCGCAGTTGACTTGTGCGTTGGTTTCTTGTATTTGAAACTCGAATAATTTCTATATATCATGCAGCCATAGGTAGTCGTCTATTTGAATACAACGTGCCCAAAGTGTTGGCAGAAAGTTGCCGAGGTTTTGTTGAAATTTATAAAATAATCATTTATTTTATGCCGAAGATTTCTTCGCCTTTGGTTTTTTATTGCGATGGCACCTGTTAGGGAGAATTTTCGCATTCGTTTCAATGGGTTAAATTCATATTCTTGATCGGTAAAGTTTTTTCCGATTCCTTCGATATTGATGGAATCCTGAATTTCTTTCAAGAGAACTTTTGGCTTTTTCCCTTCTGCTAATTGGAATGTATAGAAAAAGAACCTGCAAGCGTTCTAGAATTTATCTTAGAATTCTAAATTCTAGGGAAGTTTCTGTGAATTATTTTATTGTCTCATTAATGTTGATGGCTTTAATAATTTTAATTTCGTTTTCTTTCAACATTTCTCAAATCTCTGCAACATACTCTTCTATCTTATAACTATTTGAAGGGGAGTAAGTGGAGCGTGGTTTTGTTGTTCCCTGTCTCTAAGTCAGTTGTTTGGAGCATTTCAATGGAGGAAATTCTTCCAGACTTTTTTGGCTTGGCTTATTTCTGGCTGTTATTTGAAGAATCAGTTCTCTTGATTTTTCTTGCTTCTGTTCGTCGGTGTCCGTTTTCATAATTATATCTTCACCTTGGTTTTCTTCAAAATTTTCTTCTAGCAGTTGCAGACGTTGCAATTTCTTTCCCCTTTGTTGTCATTTCATTGTAAATTTTGTCCAGTTTCACCCATTTGGTTGCCAATATTGCTAAAGATTTATTAATTTCTGATTAGTTTGCAAAGTTTTTCAAGTTCTTTGCCTATCAATAGATTCTTCGTCAGATAGCTAGTTTTCCTTATCCAGAGACGGATTTCCCTCCATTTTACAAGGTCTTCCTCCTTTAATTCAGATCTTACCTTTATACATTTAGTAGGGTTTCATTTCTTATAATTTTCGTTGTTAAAATTGCTTAATTTGTAGGTACCAAACGCGACCCATCTTTGACGAAGTAAAAGGAGACTAATGAATACTGAAATAATTAACAAAGTTTGTTGTATCTCACAAGTGGGGTTCGCTGTTTGAGATCAATCTCTGTACTCAATTATAAGACCTTTGATTTGTGTAAATTTATAAAGGAGATTTACACATGATATCACTCTTGCTTGGCAATGCGCTGACATAAGAAGCGGAGGCTAATGGTAGTATTTTGGGTTCTTGTCGGTTAAAATATAGTGTGATTGGACTTATTTTACCATAGCTCGTGGTACACAGATGATCTAGGTTCCATCAATGATCCTGTTAATGCTTAGCATTTGTGATTGGCGATTTTTTTTTTCACCATAAATATAATTGGAGGTCTTCCTAGAGTATTTCTTATTCATTGTGACTAATACTCAAGAATATCTCTTCTTCTTTTATACAGATTACTTCCTTGAAAAGGATGCTAAACCAGGAACCAGAGCGTGACGTAAAAAATAAGGAACCTAGGATTCCCCAACCAATCATTCTTGCCCAAACTTTCTGCGAGTATTGCGTATGCACATCCTAAGTCTAATGTGAGGGTTTCATTCGGACGGGTGGTGGTAGTTGTAGAGATTTAACGTTCCATTCAAAGAAAAGATAGTTTCACTGTAAACATAACCAGTAAGTAAGAATTATCTGAGTAATTAATGTAATTTCTCAAAAAAGAATATTAGATAAAAACGTAGAGTTTCGTCACAACATCTGATCAACTCGTTACAAAATTCTACTTGTTGGCCATAACCATAACCACATTCTAGTAATTCATGGATTAGTTGTGGTTTATAACGGTGCAATTTTTTTTGTAAAATAATTGCACTGCATTTAGCTGGCTTGGTAAGAATTCTTGGTCAGAAAATCTTAGGCACATTGTTTTTTGAACATTTTCTAAACACAGAGCATACTCTGGAATTTTTACGTGACGATCTCAATCTGCTTTAGCGGTTTTGTTCACGAATCCAGATGATGGTGGCATCCCTAATGCGGATATTTGGTTTAGTTTGAACATGACGGAGCATCACCAAAATTTAGTATTTTAGTTAGGTAGTTATTGCAGGATGTCGTCAAGGACCGTTTGAATGGTTAGCTAGACCTCCGAATCTAATCTCGTTAGATTTTTCTCTGTGGGACGATTTAAAGAACAAAGTGTGTGCGAGTATAGATCTACTAATTTGGAAGAATTGAAGACCCGAATTTGGGAAACAGTATGACGTGTACAGCCTGAGATAATTGAAATAATGACTCAGTCTGCAGTTCACTATCAGATGATAAATGCAATTAAAATAAATTAAGAGCGACAACGTGAACATTTTGTTACATCTCAAGAATGAATTAAATTTTAGTCAAAACTTTTCTTAGGTAAGGTTTGAAAATGTTTATATCACTGTGTATATAATTAAAAGGTCTACCAAATAGTGAAAACAATCATAACGTTCTCATTTAAAAAAATTTCAGTGACGTCATTTCCCCGAAATAAATCCGCGCTGACTAGTAAGGATAACGTAAAAATGTATATTGTAATAATAGAAAGTCAATCTGGTTAGGGATTTCCTAGTATAAAAACCCATCAAGAAAGGTGAGCTATATGCGGAACTTATACTCACCCTGTATGGTTTTTTCCATAGGAGTGTTTTGATGATTGTTACTATTGATCTTGCATTGAATATTATCTGATCTTTGGTTTCGCTAACTATACCACAGCGCATAGTTTCAGTCTTAGTAGCGTTGTTTTTGGGTTTTATGGAAACGACCTTCGATTTGGTTGCTACAAGACATGATTTTTTTTTCTTTTGAATTCTATTGTAGGTACTTTTTGAGTTGTAAATAAAGACCTTTATTATTATTATTATTATTTACATTATCCTATGTTTTTGGGTATCCTGGTGTAATATAGCTGCTCCATATACCTTTTTAGAGGCAACATAAAACTCGTGTATTTCGAAGCCTTGTTACTTGTTTTGGTTATATTCTATGCATCTTGGGATTATATTATACATATAAGTAACTAAATAGAAATGCTACTTAAATGTTTCTGGCATATAGCTAGCCAATTTTTCTAGATTTATTTTTATACTCATAATTTTCCATTTTAACATGTGATCTACTTCAACATAACGACTGTTATATTTCTCATGCGTTAGAAATAGATCGTGTTATGGCGAGTCATCATACTATACAAGGTACGACAAAATAAAACGAGACTGTTCTCATAAATTACTATATACACAAAATTAGTCGGCCGCAATGTTATCACGTTAAAAATAGTTCCCTTCACTTCCGTATTTGTTTCTGCCATTAATGGTAACAGTTTTTAGAATGTTTCTCAGAAGCGTCTCAGTTTTCACCTTAGGAAATAAAAAAAGTGAATAAGGTGGACACTCCAACAGAGTAATGATTTTGCTGACTAGAAACTGTTTCACAGATACGGTCTTGTGAGCAGATGCAACACCCATTTATCACTCCACAATTGTGGCGTTTTTGTCCCAATATTTTCAGGAAGTCTTTTCAGTACCTCAATGTAGTAGTTCTTATTAATAGTTTGATCATTGGGAACCCACTCAATCATTTAATTCCTCCAATGTTGAAGAAGGCAAGCAACATTACATTGAATTTGGACTTTGACATGCGAGTTTTTTTAGTTTTGGGGATTCTGGACACTTTCACTGCATTTACTGGCGCTCACTTTCAGGGTGGTAGGTAAAAATCCATGTTTCGTCACAAGTAACAACAGATTCCAAAAAATTTGGTTCATTTCTAATGCGTTCTAGCATGTTCACGCATACGTCTTTACGGCACTGTTTTTGGTCTTCGGACAGAACTTTTAAAACAACCTTCGCACAAACTTTCCTCATGTTCAATTCCTCAATTAAAATGTGCCGAACAACTTCCCTATCCAAGTTAACCGTCTCAGCCATTCCACGAACACTCAGTAGTCGGTGACCCCGGATCACATCACAAACTTTGACAATTTTGCGGTCAGTAATCGCTGAAATTGAGCGCCCCGAACGATGATCATCTTTCGCACAGTCCCTTCCCTTTGGAAAGCGTTTATGTCATTCAAACACGTATGTTTTAGACAAAGTATTATTCTCACAAGCCTCTATTAACATTTGGAAAGCTTTTGTGGTTGATTTATTAAGCTTCACAAGAAATTTAACGTTGATTCTGTGTTCACTTTTCATACTAGACATTTTACTGGCAGAACGCAGTTGCACGTGCTCACTCATTGACGCAATACTCCCGACTGGTGTGACCCGTCGAATCCAAACTCACAGCGCGAATAGTGGAGGGGTGTCGCATGACTTCACCAAAAAAGTTGTTACCAACTCCATTCTTTTTCAAGTTATACATTCAATCCCGTTTTTTTTTGTGTCACACCTCGTATGATGACAAAAACATTTGAAAACCCTAACGTACATTTTTTGTGCCGTGATGAGCGTGTAGATAAATCTGTCCTTATTTCTGTGAAGAACTGTTTCAATGATGCATGTTACTTAATTATTAAACTAATTTAATGAATAAGATGAGACTTAGTTGAGATCAGAGAAGAGTATGGTTACATCCAATAAATGCTGATGGGTCAATATTTAGGAATCACATAATGTTTTAACTTCTGGTCAAAGAAGAGAGCTTTTTATGATGTTTTTTCGCATGTCAAATAATGTATTATTAATTGCTACAGCATTTCTGTCCGAATTTATTTGTTTGGGTTGAGCTTGAGTTTAAAATTAATTTAGTCCAAATTTACGATTATAACTATATATAATTTTAAGTGTTTATTTAATTGAAAGCCTTTCTTGACTTTTGTGATCATGAAGTTGCTTAAATTTGTTATTAACGAACAGTTATTAGAAAATTGATTTCTTTTATACGAAACAAATTTTCTTGAAGAATTGAGCTGATAAGTTATCGGCTTGACGTCAAAGCGATTTTTGGGTATATCTATATATAGAGCTCAAAATCGTGGAGAAAATACTTGTTTTTTGCCTATCGTTCCTGTATGGAGGAACAACCCCTGATATATTAA
Organism: Phrixothrix hirtus; assembly: GCA_024586415.1. NCBI lineage: Eukaryota > Metazoa > Arthropoda > Insecta > Coleoptera > Phengodidae > Phrixothrix > Phrixothrix hirtus. Next base: position 1,282 of record JAHWXV010127462.1, on the reverse strand, counting down.
AGAGACGTCGCGATAGCTAAGAACCCATAATTAATGTTGAACTAAGTTAACACGAATTCATCTGAAAATAAATAATTAATTAATACAAAAGAGGTGTCGTGACGCTCAATTATCCACATTTAATTAACCAATAGATAACCAAACAATTTTTCTCCGTTACCTCGGGCATTCATTTAAACTACTGTACAACAATGTTCCATCATTGTCGATTCGATCCGTTCGATTTCCCTACATATTCAAGTTTTATAAAGTTCCGTGGAAATATTTAAATTTGATAAATTATGCCCAACATAAGATTTTCCCAACGGAGATCGTTTTATTTTTCAATTAGGATGGTTGATAGTTTGATCCAAACTTGCCAGAATTTTGATAGTGTCTGAAATCTGGTACAAAATGGCGATAGGTTTAACAAGTAATGCGAAAAGTAAATTGCTTTCAATTTAGGCGTAAAATCACAAGTACACGTTATGGTCTGAGCATTGCAAACATTTTGAAATCAAATTGTGGCAATATTGAAAGTATAAACTGAAAACTAAAATGAAAAGTACAGGAAAAATAAACGTAAACATTTTAAGAATATATTTTTAAATCTAATAACACATAATTTATTGAACAACCGTGGAAGCTTATTGATTTATTTATGTTTAAAGACCGAGTTTATTAAAACTAATTTAAGTTTAAACAGCTGTAAACAATTATATCCCGTTCAGTTAATTAAAAGTCAAACTCTAATGTTTAACGAAAACTAATATAAACGATATGGTATAAATAACACTAATTGAGAAAACAACGCCTGAAGAAAGCCTTGCGCCGCAATTCAATTGTCATAATTCCAGTTTGAATTGAACGTTAGATTCCCATCGCTTCCATACACTCAAACAGAGTCATATTGGATGCATAAGAGAAGTAGAACAATGAATGCGAATATTTCCTTTCTCAATTGGTATCACATAAATTACACAGAATTTACGTACAAGTGTGCTACACACAGAAATAGTGGAATAAGGTCCTAAATTTTAATCAAATTTTTACGAATAAAAATTACCACAAATTCGACAAATTACATTTTAACTTACCCTAGTTGGTCTAATTTTAAAAAATTTAGAAGAGCATGTTTGAGGCGATATTGATTAATAAGTTCTTAGCGTAACAAATAAAAGTTGTTGAATTTGGAAACTGTTTGTTATTTATAATTAAAACAATTTTTTGGTAAAACTGTGTATCTTTAATAAAAATTAAACGTTTCGAAAGCTATTTGCCTTCTTTTTCAATAAAATTGACA